>JASAOO010003172.1:0-26620 GCA_030849075.1 Zelonia costaricensis | reverse complement strand
CACCACCGCGCACGGCCGGGCCGCCGGAATCGCGCGACTGGCAATGAAGCCGGCAGTGTGGCGCTCCTTCTCGTGTCGGTTGACGGCGATGCTTGCGAGTGGAAAGCTCACCAGAGCCGACTTCGTCAGCACGCGGTGCATTTTCTCCTCCAGTCGAATGGGCACAGCGACGTCGTGCCGCCGAGGCGACAGCGTTGCGGCTGCGGGTTGAGCAGAGCGCTGGTACGACGCCGGCAGGCGCCTCTCTGCGAGGAGATGGGGAGGACGTGGTGAGCTGTGGGTCGCGGGGACGGTGGGAGTGACCCACGCAAAACTGTGAAACGTCTCCGCGGAAAGCGGGATGGGGAACGGCAGTCGTGTCATGGCAGCGATGACGTTGGCAGTCGGGAGAGCGGGGCCACCACAGAATAACGGCCGGGAGAAGGGGGTGGGCAAGCAGTGAGGCGATGAAGCAGCAGGGGCGGGGTTGCAGCCGAAGTCCCGCAGTTCAATGTGCGCTGGCGTCATCGAAAGCTGCGGGCCGGCGGGAGCGCCACCACCTTCCTCCCTTCACGAGGGTCTGCACGAGATACCCCCCCCCACACCCTTCGACGAGCGCAAGATCTGTATCATGCATCACCAATACGTGAGAGGACTACCGTAGGGGCGGGAAGTGCAACGCCCTACCGCAACGCCGCAGCGCGGCTTTGTGCTCGGACGCGCAGTCCGCGCGCCATGCGCGTCCTTGTTCGCATGCAGCGCAGTCGTCTTTGTTCTCTCCGCTTTTGGCGTCGTCCTCGCATTTCTCGGCGAGAGTGCGATGCGACGCAGCAAGCCCGCTTTCCAATTCTTTCTTCACTCGCCCGAGAGACGGCGGGCCCATAGCAGATGCGTGAGCGATACGGGCGCGACTGTGACCAACGAGGGTGCACCGGTGTTGCTTCCGCACGTGGCGTAGCGGCAACGCGTCTCCACGCAGAGACTGGTGCTGTTTGGACGCCAAGGAGCGGAAGTGAGGCCGTCGCACCGCGTTGAAAGCGTTCCGCGACGCCCTCCCACTTGAGAGGTGCCTTGCATCTCCCCGCTTCACGTGTTGCGCAGTGCAACGCAGTCGGCGTGAAGGCAGTCGCGGCGGCGATCTTGCACACCACAGACGGGCTCTCAGCTTTCTTCAGCGTGTGCTGTCGTGGTGGCTGTGGGCTGCCCACGATCGTCCACCTCGCCGTTCACCCATCTCGCCAGCAGCACGTGGGCCGCTGTGAAAGCAGGGACGACCAGAAAATCCGGGTGCTCGCCAGCCAGCGCCCTCCGCACGTCCTCCTTCGCCACCCAGTGCACACTGATGAGCTCGTCCTCCTGCGCCGTGATGTTCGGGCTGTCGTCCGCGACTGCGTAGTAGCACGTCATGAGCTCGTACGGTGTGGGCCAGGGCTGCGAGCCGACGTAGCGCAGACTCGTCACCCGCGCCCCCGTCTCCTCCATCACCTCGCGCACCACCGTCTCCTCCATCGATTCACCCTGCGCCACAAAGCCAGAGAGCACGGTCCACACTGGGCGGTCGCCTGCGCCGGTCATGTGGCGGTGCCGTAGTGACATGATGACGTTGCCCTTGCCGTCCAGCACTGCCACAATCATCGCCGGCATCACTGTCGGGTAGATGCGGTGCTTGCAGCTCGTGCAGTTGCGCGTCATGCCGAGGTCTGCCGACTGCATCGCGCCTCCGCACCGCGCACAGAAGGGATTCGCCACCGCCCACTGCTTCATCGACAGCGCCAGGCTCAGCAGCGACTGGTCCGTCGCGCTCAGTGAGCTGAACACGCTCATCGGCGACGCCCACTCGCGCCGCTGCGCGTACTCGGGGTCCACCTCCTTCTCACCCACCACAAACACGTTGCGCGACTGAGTCGTGTCCTCGCCGACGTACACCGCCTGCGACATCGGGATCGTCAGAAACGGGTCCGCGCTGTGCAGCGGGATGGGGTGCAGCCAGCCCGCGGGGCCCGCGTTCAGCAGCACCCGTGAGCCGTCCTCCTTGCACACCACCGCGCACGGCCGGGCCGCCGGAATCGCGCGACTGGCAATGAAGCCGGCAGTGCGGCGCTCCTTCTCGTGTCGGTTCACGAGTGTCTGTCCCAGTGGAAAAGAGAGCATTGCCGACCGCGACAGGGTCTTCTCCAGCATTCTCTACACTCCCGATGATGTGCGGGCGTGTACGTCAACTGTGAAGGCGGGTGTGCGTTGAGCTGTGTGTGGGGTGGCGCGCAAATCGGGCAGCCGGGAAAGCGGCGAAGAGAATGGCGTCCTCGGCGTGCGAGGTGTCATGTGCACTGCGGTAGCGAGGTGCAAAGGAAGGAGAGACAAGAGAGGGGAGGGGAAGGTGGGCGTGGGGGCAGAGCGGAAACGCAAGTACGGACGAGGGCATCGAGAGAGACGCGTCCGTCAAGGATGAAGTGGGGGACGTGCCTCCACGCGCGACGCCGTCGTGGTGCGCAGAGGTGCGCACTAGACTAAACGGGAGGTGGGCCACTGCCGACGGCCTGCCCGCACCTTTGCCGGCTGCGTGAGAAGGACGCTCCGGCGTTGGTCGGCGCCTCCCATTGTGACGGGCACGGCCTCGTGCACCAGGCCGCCTTCGCTCCCCCGCTGTTGCAGCGCCAGCTCACGTTGTTTCGGGGTGCAGACTGCTGCCATTCCTATCACACAATCACGTTCGCGGGACGTCCGCCAACCGCGGCGCGGACAGAGCTGCGCCACCGCTTTATGCACGCCCTTTGGTGTGTGCGCAGCGCCGATCCACGGAGGGTGGGGACGGGCACACAATGGAGCGAGTAGCCACTAAAAAAAAAATAAAAAAAACGAGCCAGAGCACCCGTCGCCGTTGCACACCCTGCGCACGCGCGCTGTGTCGGTAGGGAGGAGCAGCGTCGCTACAGTCCATGAAGGTGAGCTGAGCTGACCCCGTGTGCGACAGGGGCAGGTCGAGACGGAGTGAAGAGTCGCGCTGGTGGGTCGCACGGTCATGGTAAGGACGATGCAGCGAGTATGGGGGCAAAGGGCGCCGCGCTTGCGACGGGCACGCCTCCCCCTCAGCGCCACACGCACGTCCGTGTTGTTTCGCACTCGCGACGCAGCATCGTGTTTACTCGCCTCTCTCTCGCTCGCTCGCGCTAAAGCCGCGTTACAGCTGCGTGCCCTGGTGCCCACACGCATGCTCACAGCACGTGAGCGACGAGGCTGCTGTCGTGCAGTGGCGAAGAGACAGGAAAAGAAAACGCGTGGAGAACAGGCCTCCATGAAAGCATAGAAGCGAGCAAAAGGGGGAAAAAGGTGCACAGAAAGCGAAGACATCGAAGCGACTAGGGGAAAGGAGCGGCACAGAACGGCACGAGAAGTGAGGCGAAGAGCCAAAATGAAGAGCCACGACAGGGAAGCAAAGGAGAAATAAAAACGAGACGGGTGTCGCGCGGCTGGTGGGGAAGAGGGGGAGCGCACAATGGGCATCGCAGGGGGGGTGAGGCGCGTCCTGTCCCCAGCACCAACGAGAAAAATGGGTCATCGTCTGTCCGCGCAAACACCGTCCAACACTCTCGCTGTTGTGACGCAGCAGAGCCACCGTTGCACGGGGGGGGGGGCTATCCAAGCGCCGTGCCGCGCTCAGGCAAAGAAAGGGGGGCGGCCGCGAGGAGATGCAGCCCTTGCTCCAACCTACCAGTTCTCTACGGCGACATCCACATGATGAAGGCAACCCACGAGCACCTCCGTTTTTTCATTGTACTCTCAGTGGGTGTGTAGATGTGTGCCGCCGTCCGCCCTCCGCCACTCGTGAGACAGTGCCAACGCGGATAGGCCGATGAGGGAGACGACATTTACAAGCAGGCACACAAATACACACGAGCTGCTACACAGATGTGCTGCGGGGACAGACGGAGCGGGCCAGAGGCACCACACGTGCACCAGGCCACGGGTACAGGTAGCGGAAGCGCACTACCTGCGAGGAGCAAGGAACATGCGGCATGCACCACGTTGCACCCGTGTGCCGCGCTTTTGCCAACTCCACCAGCCTCCCCGCGCGACGAGCCGCGTCGCTTGCAAAGTGCCGGCACGCCGCTTGGAGAGAAGCCAGGGAGAGGGACGTGTGAGCCAGCGTGGTGGCGCCGCGCTAACATCGAGCGAAAGCGCGAGTGCGGAAGCGAGAAAAGAAACGATGAAGCAAAGAAGCGAAATCAATGAGAGAGGGGGGCACAAACAAATGATAGGGCGGCCCTAATTACGTCCGCCGCAGCCGGGCAGGTGGAGTGAACACAAAAGACGGGGAGGGGTGGGGGCGAAGAAAACAAAAGGGCGGCTCCGACACCTGCGAAGCAAGCTGTACAGGAGGCAGTACAGCTCGTGAGGCACGTACCGTCGCGTAGACCCTGTGAGCTCTGCCACCTCTGGCGGTGGCATCGTTCCGCAACGGTACGGGGCGCGCCGCCAGCCCCCCCCCATACACTTGTCATGTCCGGTTGGCGCTCACTTGATGAAAATGATCTCAGGCGCCGCCACCTCAGGCGACTTCCACGCCGGCTGGAGCAGGTTCCACTCCTCCGTGGGCACCGCACGGAGCGTCTGGCACTGCGAGCAGCACCCGCAGCACCACACGCAGATGCAGTCGCCCACCATGTTGCCCTGCACGCCAAGGCGGTTGCGCAGGTTCGTCCGCACAAAGATCGTCGTGATGCACGGCAGGAAGCACGACATCAAGCAGTGCGGCACCAGCGCGCACTCCTGGTCCACGCTAGACGCGTACATCTTCGACAGCGAGCAGCAGCCGCAGCAGCACCAGCAGAAGAGACAGCAGAGCATCTTCATCGGGTCCGGGGAGCCGCAGCACGGGTTGATCTTCCAGCACTCGTAGAACTTGCCGGCCTCACCGCCCCAGTCCATCTGGTCGAGCCCAAGCAGTCCAGTCACGCCGCCACTGGACACCTGCTTGACCTCCTTATCGGCGTCGTTCGGCATGGTGGAGTGTGCGAGGGGAAGAGGGGGGGGGTCAAGATCGAAGTGGAAAGGCGACTACGTAACGGAGAGCGAGAGAGAGTGGTGGGCGGGGGGTGAGTGAGCGGGTCGAAAGCGGGGTGGCAGTGGTCGGTGTTCACCTCTGTGTGTCCGGGTGTGCCGCAGGCGTAGTGGATCTCGATGTGCAGCGTGTTGAGGAAGAGAGGGAGGGGGAGGAGGGCAGACCGGTGGGCGCGCACCATATGAAATTGGCATCAACGGTGGACAGAACAGGGAGTGGAGCAGAGAGAACGCGTGCACAGGCGCACGGGCCAACCTCGAGGCTGCGCAGACGCATAAATAAAGAGTCGAGTGTGTTGGGAGGCCGTAGCGGAAAGGTCACGTTCATCACAGCCGCGCAGCCTGGAAAACGAGCGGCGTGGCCGCACCATCAGATGAGCAGCCACGCTCGCTGCCAGATCGCAGAGTAGCATTCCTCAAAAGACACTCTCGCAGCGAGACGAGGGGCGGGGTGTGTTTGTGCGATTGTAGCTCCAGCTTTCGCGCTGCCGCCCTTGGTGCTCACGGACCCTCACGTCACATCGCTGAGAGAGAGTCAAATGGACGTCCATGTGCAACACGGCTGGCCCGTGAAGGAAAGAACCCATTCACGTAGCTGCAAGGCACTTCAAGTGCTACACGCGAGGGCGTGTGGGGCCTCCCAACGAATGCCTCGCTACAGTGCCGCGCCGCCCGCCGCCGTCGTCGCGGAGCTGAGCAGAACAACGCGCAGCAACGGAGAGGACTGCGCCACCGGTGCGTCTGAGATTTAGGCCACTGTCCAGTCGTACACCATGCCGCTCCCGGTGCTCGTGCATACACGCAGCCCCACACCCGCACTCGGCAGCACCGCCGCATCCAGCACCGTGTCACCAGAGTGCTGCAGCGACGCGACCGTGGTGAGGTGCAGAACATCGAAGACGCCGGCCATGTCAGACGCCACGAGAAGGGAAGCCTGCTTGCCGGCCTCCGCCTTGATGCGCAGGTACGAGGCAGCGCTGGCCTCAAAAAGAGGGACGGAGACGTCGCGCAGGTCGTACGCCCGCAGCGTGTGATCCGCGTCGAAGATGAGCAGCTGCTGGTCGCCTGCCACCCCACCATTGAGAACAGCGGACGCGAAGAGGACGTCTGCGCGCCGCTGCCGGCGGTCGCCGTGGACCACGCCGGTGCTGCCCAGCACCAGCGCCGTGCTCTCGGAGAGCGCCACGACATCCAGCGGCCGACCCGCGTCTCGGCACGCCAGCGACGACGTCGGCGCCGCACCGGCAAAGGCCGCGTCGACCGAGTGGTGATGCAGCGTCGGCGCCCCGCGCTCCTCCTCGGCCGGCTCTGCAAGCCACAGCCCGGAGCCGTGCAGCGAAGCGGCGGCTGCGCGGCTGAAGTGGACTCGGTGGCGGCGGCCCGGCGTCGCTTCGGTGGCGTTGTCGGCAACGTACATGGAGGTGCTTCGCAAGCCTGTCGTGCTCCGCGTCACCACGGCGGAAGTGGCGCCGGCTGCGTCGATCTTCGCCACGAACGCCACCTCCGGGTCGAGCGCGAGGGGCCGGGCCTCGGGAGGCAGGAGCTGCAGAAACGAGACGCACGCAGCGCGGGTGCACATGTCGAGCGTGAGGAGGCGGCCGCGCAGCGCATCGTGGGGGACGGCGGAGGAGACGAAGCACGCACCCTGCAGCCCCCAGCCGCCCGGTGGTCTCACGGTGCCGCAGCCATTGCTGAGTCGCACCAGCGGAAACGGGGCCTGGTAGCCGATCGACTTGGTCACGATGCAGCCGTAGGAGTCCGAGAAGACGTCACACTCTTTCAGCATGACGAGCCACGGGAAGTGCAGGTGGCTGAACCGGTAGAGCGCTGAGCTCGCCTTCAGCTGAAAGCGCCGAGCCGCTTCGCAGCGGGGTTTGCGCCGCCTTACTTGGCCCCGTAGGCGTCGCTAAAGGCGCACTCGCGCGGGTGTGACGGCACTGCTCGTGCGCGTCCTCCCTCCGACCGCTGCGAGTCACGAGTTTCGTCTGCTTCGGCAAGCGAACCGGCGCTGGCTTGCAGAGTTCTTCGTCCTTGCTCACCGCAGGAGTGGTGGGGCAGAGGAGGGGGGCGGGAGCGCGTGCAAAGAGGGCGAGGTGAGAGCGAGATTATTGGCAGGGCCAGCACGTGCGGTGTGCGTGAAGGAGTGAGCAAGGGAATCGAGTTGGGAGGCGAAGCGCGTAGATGATTGGAGATGAAGCGAGAAGCGGCCGTGAGGGTGCCACGTCAAAAGGCGGGGAGAGGGGCAACCACCGCACGCGACAAGCCAAGGGGGGTGCAGCGGGGGGCTCTCCGTTGTGTCAGGCTAACTACGGCGCGCTTGGACGAGAGTAGCTGCTGTGATGACCTCGAACACAGGAACGTCCACATCGGTGTGCAGGCCCTCAGAGATGGCAGTGCAGCTCCTCCCGCCCCCGACCACGCTCCTGCGCCACAGCCTCGGCGACGCAAGCGTGATGGCCCGGCATCCACGCTTCTGCCTGTGCACCGGGCGGGTCGCTCAGCCGTCTACCCGGACGGCTTTTTTTTTTTGGCCTTTGTTGTTTGGCTTTGTTCGCATGCGAAGAAGAGAAATGAAGGAAAGGAAAGGATGTCACGGAATGACGACGGTCGTCCCTCTTAGATCTGGCTCGGGTAGAGGTAGACGCGGATGCGGCGGCCGATGGCGGAAGCCGGCACCGAGGCGCCGTTGAACTTCACGCGCACCATGCCGGCGTTACCGTGCGGGCGCGTGACGCGACCCCACAGCGCGCGGGCGGTGCTGCGGCGCGCCGGCGCCTTGCTCCAGCGCACACACCGCTTGACCTTCTTGCCGTGGTACACGTAGCAGATGCGCTTGCCGACGTACCACTTGGCGTCCTCGCGGGTGTTCACGTTCTCGACGCGCACCAGGGCGGTCTGCTTCGTCTGCCCGTACAGACCACGCGTGTAGCCGGCCAGCGTGCCCTTCATGTACAGACGAGGTGCCTTGCGGTTGCGGTTCACCTTGCTCGTCTTGGCAGACAGCTGGTGCAGCTTCTTGCTGCGCTGCGAGTGGACCTTCGAGGTTGTCATTCTTGCTCCTGTGGCGTATAGTGGAGAGCGTTTATGAGTGTGTGTGTGTGTGTGTGTGTGCCAAGCATGCGTTTGCCAGTGCGACCCGGGAAGGCGATCGAGCACGGTTGGCGCGAAGATTCGTAAACACAAGGAACAGTGGAGACGAGGAAAAGGCGGGGAATGATGGAAAGGAAAGACCGGGAAAGCGACAGCTTTACAGGCTCTGAAAGTGCGCACTAGCATCATAGCGCACACACTACGGCACAGTCACGGCGTGACGCATCGCGCCGCTTTTCGCCACCCACAAAAACCAGCTCCGCGCACCCCACCCAATGCGGTGCTGCATTCGGGCCCCTTCAGCTTCCCTCTCTTGTTGGTTCGTGGGTCGGCTGCTACAACACGATGCGGTGGCATTTCGTGGCGCGCGTTGCATGCGTCGCTGCCTCTTCCTTCGCTTTTTCCCCTTCCTCGCGCACCGCCGCGTTCGCGTTTTGGAGGCCCAGGTGCAGTGAAGAGGAGGAATTCGGGGCTGCCGTGAGCGCATCGCCAAGAGGAGAAGCACTGACGCCGGAGTAACGCGAGGGGCCTGTGCTCGAGCGGGCCTTCTTGCAAACAAACTCGAGAGCACCGCCGCAGCCCCCCCCTGTCGGCTCCACTACCACACCACGTTGAAGCGGGTGGGAGGGGCGGAGCTTTGCCGCGCCGGCCTCCTTGCAGTCCAACGGGTGCAGCGCCGAAAGAAGCCGCGCACGAGTCTGCCTCCGCTTCCGGTCGACATGTTCGTTGAGGACTGCGAGGACTGCGCTCAGCGCGCGGCAGAAGGTCGAAGGACGGCCCACCACTACACTGCGGCAAAACTCTGCGAGCCGACACGGTGAAGGTGGTGTGTGATGGCGCTGTGCACGGCTTCGCGCGTGAGCCGGTGCCCATCGTCGCTGAAGCACGCGACGCGATGCCAGCACGGCAGGTTCGCGCAGCACCACATGTACGTTTGTCGCACCTTCTCCTTGTAATCACCGCCGGCGGTCTCGTGGATGTCCAGCTGCTGCCGCGTGCTGTCGCTCTGCATCGCCGCGAGTGCGGCGGCCGGCGGGAGGTCGAGGTACAGCACCGTGGTAGCACGAGGCAGCCTCAGCCACCCCACCTCAGTAAACTCAAGCTCGTCAATGAAGGCCTCGCGCTCCTCTGGCGGTAGCTTAGAGGCCTGGTGTCCGAAGTTGGCGGTGTAGTAGCGGTCAAGCACGACGGCGCTGCCACGGCGGAGCCAGCAGTACAGTTGCCGGGCGCACCCAAACCGGTTCAGCGAGTAGAGAAAGCTGAAGAGCTGTGGGTTCAGCTCGCTGATGGATCCTTTTTTGCCCGACAGGACGGCACGCACCAGCCCGCCATACAGGCCCTTTTCGTAAGGGAAGTCCAGCGTGTGCACCTCGCGACCGCCCTCGCGAATGCTGCTCACAAGCAGCCCCGTCTGCGTCTCTTTTCCTGCGCCGTCGCCGCCCTCGATGACCACCACCTCCGGCGTGTGCGGCCCAGCAGCGAAGAAGGACTCGATCGCCTCGCACTGGCTCGAGGCACTGCTGTCCGCCGTCGTGTGCAGGAGCGACGATGGCGCCGCAGAGTTGCTGAGCAGGAGTGTCGGCACCTCGGCCACAAACACCGCGAACGCCGTGTCAGCGTGCTCGATGGTCTGTGTCTCCGTCACAAAGCACACAAAGGTACTGCGCACATCGTCCAGCTCCGCGCGGAGCGGGCTCGCGTAGAGGGAGGTTCCGCCGTAGCGGGAGTGCCACGCCGCCTCGAAACTGGTACCACCTGGTCCCGTCGTCACGTCGATGTAGCGCACGATCCCAAACGACTTCGCGACTGTGACGCGAATGTGCTCCACTAGCTGAGGTGAGCTGACGTCGAGGAAAACCACGGCCGCCATGGCGAAGGCGGGGCAGCGTCGAGGTGGGTCTCGGTGAGGTAGCGCAGTGCACCGCGTGCAGCGCGCGACGTCGCGTGCGGCAGCACTGAAGTCTAAGCAGGCGTCGCTATCTGCAACCTTGCCACACGCGGTAGGAACGCCACAGTGTGCGCTTCCTCAATTCCGCCTTCTCGTTTGATGGGTGCGAAGGTGCGTGTAGCCGTGCGTACCCGTGCGCGTATACGAGAGTATGGGTGTGGTGGCGTACGTGTATGGGTGTGTGTGTGTGTGTGTGTGTGTCCTTCTGCGTGGGTCAACGGGAAAGTGAAGGAGAGTGCGCCACATTCCGTCTCACAGCGCACGAGAGGGACCGGTGGAGACCAGCTGAGAGTGCGCAGGAGAGATCCACTGTTCCTGCCTCGCCGCGGCACTCGCCCCTTCAACGGGTAGGCGGCGCGTGGACCTCACTGTTGAGCTTGGCGAGCACACAAACGAGAGGTCGCGGCATGACACCGCGCGTCGGTGAAGAGCCGGCAGCTTTTGCTAGCCGTCCCACCCAAACAGCCACCAAGTGCCAGCTCCGCAGCTTTTCCCTTCCCTTCTCTCTTCTTCTTTCAGCCCCTTCATGGCGGTCGATTTATGCGCAAGGGGATGGTGCACACCAACGGCCTACTCGATGCAGCGGAGCTGTCACCGGCTCCGCAGCCGCAGCGACCCGTAGCAGCGTCATTGCAAGCGGCGCCGCTGCCGTCGCCGATCACTTCACCTTGAACCACTCGTGCCGGCACGCCGCGGACGCCTGCCGGACCTTCCGCTTGTGGTCCCCGAGCGACCGCTTTGTCGCCTCGAGCACACAGTCACGCGTGCGAGCCAACGCCGCCTTCTCCTCCGGCGCGGCGTCGCCCACCAGAGCCGACGCGCTCTGAGCTAGGGAGCGGATGAGGTGCAGGGTGCGGCAGCGCGCCGCAAGGGACGCGTCGCTTGTGCCGTCCAACAGCGCCTGCACGCTGGCCTCGCTGAAAAGGACGGCGCGCGCCAGGGCCGCGCTTCCGGGGCACTTGGCGTCGATGCTGAACAGAAGCTCGCGTGCCATGCCCTGCGCGTCACCACTGCGTGCGTCCACAAGCTGCCTCGCCACGCCCAACAAGTCGGCGAGGCAGTCTTGCACCTGGCTCGCAGCCTCCGTCTCCACGAGGCACTGCACGGCAAAGCAGAACAGGGCGCTTGGCTGCTCGCAGCGACCGGCTTCGCAGGCGAGGAAGAGTCGCAGCAGACTTGGACGGCGCGGGGTTTGCGAGGCAAGGAACGGGATGTACGAGAGCCCCTCCCGAATCGCCGACGCGTCGACAGGTGACAACACGTCGCCGGTGTCTGCGAGGTGCTCGTGCACGAACGCAGACACCAGCTGGCTCGACGACGACGCTGCCACCGCCATTGCCGAGTCCTCTGCAGCAGGTGGCACCAAGAGGCGGCCCCAGAGCAAGGCCACAGCGATGCGGAGCTGCTGCGCACGCGTGGCAGCAGTCGGTGTGGCAAAGGCAGGGTCACAAGGGGGAAGCAGATGGTGCGCGATGAGACCCGTCACCCCCTCCGCCCCAACGCGGCACCACGCCGTGCCACCTTTAGACGTCGCCTCGATCAGCTGCGCCGCCGTTGCCGCCCAGCCACCGCCGGCCCCGAGGTGGCAGTCTCGGTTGCACAAGAGGGCCGCGGTGCCTAGCAACGACAGCGACGAAGGCGGCGTCAAGAGCCGCACGCATACGTCGCCGCTCACGCACGCAGCAATGCGACACGCACACTCGAAGAACTCGGGTGCGACGTCGCCGCGGCACAGTAGAGCCGTCATGGCGTCCGCCACAGTGCCCTCCAGGGTGTCATCGCTGAGCTGCAGCGCCCTAAGTAGAGCCGCCGCGCGGTTCGCGACCGCCACCTCAGCCATCCACGCACAGTCGGCGGAGAGGAAGCCGTCGGTGAAGGCGAGCAGCAGCGACTCTGGCGAGGTGCTCGCCAGCTCACACGTCACAAACAACGCTGCCTCTGGCGGTGCTGTGCGGTTGTGCAGGAGACGGGCCAGCGCCGCTCGCATTCGGGCCGCATCCGTCGCGGACTGCTCGCGCAGCAGCCTGCACACCTTCGCCGCGACCTCGGTCGAGCGGTGTAGCGCCACCCACACGACTGTGTCGACCGCCTCAGCAGCTGCAGCTTCGGGCAGCCAGGGCTTGAGAGCGGCAGCGAGCTTCAGAACCGCGACAAGGAACTCGCACCCACACACGAGGGTAAAGTCATCCACCGGGTCGGCCCCTGCGTCGACAAGCGCACCACGCCATCGTAGCGCGCACCCCGACACCGCCTCCGCAACAAGCGCCGTAGAACGATCGATGCCACGGCGCAGCTGCTCCGCGTGGCGCTCGTCTGGAAAAGCGTTGAGGCCGTCGAGCATGCCGCTGGCGAGGGCAGCGAAGAGGAGGTAGCCGTTTGCTGGCCGCCCCGCCTCCTCGATCGACATGGCGAGCATGGAGAAGAGGTACGAGGCAACCGCGATGCAGCACTCCCACGAACCGGTGAGGACATGAAACACCATCGTCGCGTAGGCGGAGCAGACGGAGGTGTCGGCGGTGAGCGCTGCCAAGAAGCCCTCCAGCACCGGCCCGAACACCTCCAGGGCCTCGGACTGGCTCCTCACCCGGCACTGCGCGCTCACGCGGCCAAGAACCTCGCACCCCATCAGCATGCACTTGGCGAGCGTCGCATTCGACGACCGGTCGGCGAAGGAAGAGAGCTTGACGACCTCGTTCTTCATCAGCGCCACCAACGGACCGTAGTGCGGGGCCAAGTCCTGCGACCGGCACGTGTCAAAGCAGGTGAGAAGCACATCCAGCACGTCCTCCTTCACCGCCGTCGACGGTGAGGCGAGCTTGCCTTGCATAAACGGGATGCACATATCGCTGTACACGGAAAGGCAAAGACACCTTTTGAGGTGTGTGCGCAGGTCCGACTTGGTGACCTTGCAGCCCGGCGGCTGCGAGAAGACCACCGGGAAGTAGCTGGACACGCTCTCGAAGTACTCGTCAACGACGGCAGCAAAGGCCTCTCGCGTGGCACGCACGGCCACGGTGACGTGCAGGTCAAAGGCCTGCAGCACCAGCTCGGGGTCGCTCTCCCCATCGAGCAGCTCCAGCAGCGCGGCGAGCGACGCGCCGTCGCAGAGCGGTACCGTCTTCTCTGTGAAAAGGAAGGACATGATGCAGAAGCAGTGCTTGCGGGAGTTCAGCGGCATCTGCTGCACGCGCACATACTGGAGAAAGGGCCGACTGACCGCTTTGAAGCAGATCTCGTCGCACGCGTGCCGTTCGCGGACATCGGAGACGAGCAGCGCCAATGAGCTGAGCGAGGTCGTCTGGAACTCGTGCTGTGCCAGCTTCTCCGCAAAAAAGCTGAACAGCAGCTGCAGATCAGTGCTGCTCAGGTGCGCGCGGCCGATGGCGACGGACGCCAGCAGCCGCATGGCGGGCTGCACCTTTTGCGGTGTGCAAAGGTGCTCTCGCAACCCCCTGCAAATGGCGAGAAGCGACTCGCTGCGGAGCGCCTCCATCACCTCCTCTGCTGCAACACCGTCGCCGGCGACCGCAGCTGCCACAACTTTGTCGACGTCCATCCTCGTCCTTGGTGTGTGAGAGAGCTGTGTGGTGCGCCGCGTTCTCTTTGCGTACTTTTCAGCGTGCACGTGCACGTGAGGGTGGTGGGCGCCACAGACGCCACCGTCACTCAAGGCACAGCCGGTCAAGAGTCCACACGGGAGGCGTGAAAGGTGATGCGCTCCTGCTCCCTGCGCCAGGCGCTTGAATGCAAAAAGAAACGCCCGTGCGAGGGTAGGCGAGAAAGGCGCGAATGAGCACGGGCCGATGCGTGCAGTCCGCGACAGCTGGCCTGCCTGACAATTTCTCACCCAGGCAGCTTCATTCGCCACGAGCCGCGCAGTGGTCGCCGAGAAGAAAAGGAGGCCCGCTCACGCCAGCGACGCGACAACGACGGAGTGGATGGGAGAGAGTGAGAGGAAGATGGAGTTCGTCAGGGCAGCGAGACAGTCTCTCAGCGAGGCAATGATGCGGCGCTGGTATGCGTGGCGGGTCTCTGCCCGCGAACGCAGTCCACTAGCTTTGTTTCTTTCAGCTGATCGTGGTGCTCCGGTGCAACGACCGGCCGTGTGCTCAAATGGCAGCGCTGCAGCGCCGGCCGGAATACACGAACGTTCACCCGTTTTGTCGAAAGTGCACACACGCACACACACAAACACACCCGCCCGTGTGCGGACGAGACGGCAACAGCAGACCAAAACGCAGCACCCTCACCCGTCGCCCCCGGCGACGCCCCTGGCAACGCCTCCAGCTCTGTCGCTTGACCGAAACGGAGGCTGCCCTTCCGCGACCCTTCCTTTTCCCTTACGCCGCTCCCTCCCTCCCTCCACCGTTTGCGGACAAGCGCTCAGTCGCCGCCGTCACGTGGCAGGACGTGCACGACGTGGCTGTCCTCACCGCTCACCACGACGCGCGAAGTCGCGCCACAGCGTACCTGGAAGCGAGAAAGTCGCACCTCGCCGACCCGCAGCGGGGTGAGGACGTACCGAGAGACGTCGCGGGCCATGGGGCCGATCTGTAGCGTACGGCGCGTCGTGGCCACGCACGCGAAGTCGTCGGCGACCACGTCGAGGACCAGTTCGCCGAGAAATGGCGCAGCGGCAGCGTTGTCCACGGTGACATTGAGCGCAAACGGCACCCCGCACGGCGTAAGCATCGGAAAGCTGGCGCACACTTGCACACCGGCGTCCTCAACGTGGATGGCCGGCATGCACACGTCGGAGTACAGGCGCATCGTGCGGCGCTGAGGAGCGAAGAAGACACGGATGAACCCCGGAGTGAGTCGGCCGAGGCGCGTCGCGCGGAAGCGAGTCACCATCGTGGCGCACTCGCCCTCCTCCAAAAACGTCTCCGCCACGCCGCAGTCGCAGGACAGCAATTCGACGTCATCGCCAGCGTGCACGTCGGCAAGCACGATGCTGACGCCCTGTTTTGCGGTACACCGGAAGGTGCAGCTGAGTGTTACAGTGTCACCGAGTCGAAACACAAACGCCCTCGCTGTCGTCTCCTTGGCGAAAAAGTAGAGGGCGCAGTCGTCCTTCCAGTTTGTGATAAGAGGGGAGCTGGTGATGTCTGCCGCCTTGACGAGAACGCTCTTGTCGTACTGTGTGTACGACACGTTCGTTGAAGGGACAGAGAGTGGGCCTGCCGTGTCACTCCACTGGTTGCCGCCCAGAAGAGTGTGCTCGACGTTGAATGGGGGGTCGACAGAGACGTGAAGCGTCTTGGTGCAGGCAAGGCGGCCGTATTGCTCCGTGTCGTACTGAACGACGACCGGGAGGCGAAACTCGGCGCTGCGGATGCACGCCACGCTGACGACGACGCGGATCGACGCGTCCGCAGCGACGTCGGGCAGCGCAAACCGCATCTGTCCATCCCCCTCGGTGAACGGAAGCGGCTCGTTGGCACTGCTCCCGCATACCACGCTGAACAACTTCGGCTCGTGCGGAATGGACATGCAACCGTTCCGCACCCCAAGCGAAGCGCACGCCACGACCACTGCACACTCCACGCACTCACCCTCGACGGCCTGGAGTACCGCTGCGCACTGCACCTGGAAGATCGTTGGCGGGTTTGCCACAGCCAGCGTCGTGCAGGCGGTCAGCGCGGAAAACGCGCCGCGCGCGCTCCTATGCGCGGCTGCGCCGGCACCCTGGCCCGCCACGGCAGCAAAACGCCAGTGCACAGCCACGGATGCGTTGCCAACTCGCACGTGCGTCGACAAGCCGCTGCACGCCACTGTCCCGCTGCTGCTCAGCGGAATTGCGAGGCTCAGCTCCTCCGGCTTGGTGCCGCTCACCGCAACCCGGAGCGGCGGGTTGATGGGTACGACCGTGTCTGTTGCCCCCGGCACCGCGTGTGTGGTGACTGTGAGCGCGTCTACATCCACCTGAATCGGGTCAGATGACGATGTGAATAAGGTAATCATCACCGTAGCGGACTCGCCCACCAACCCCACCCGCGCCGCACCAAAGTGGGCAATCGCGGTGAACGGCGCCTGCAGCGCCCCTGTGGGGTACTCAAGCACGACGTCGTTGCCAAAGGCTCCGGCAAGGTCGCTGAGGCGTGCGCGATACCTCGACTGCTCCGTGGATTGCAACGGGTCGACACAGCCGTGCAAAAGGAGGGCAGCAGTGAGGCGCGGTGAAAGAACGCCCCACGAGCTGGCGGCGCCCCACGCGACCTCTGCGATTCGCGAAGTGATCGGTCCACTTGCACTCGCGAGAATGCGGTCGATCGCCTCCGTGTCTGGCACGCCGTCAATCATGTCATCGCCGGCGAGGAACGCCAGAAATTCCACCTCGGTCCCCCTCGACGAGCACAGCGTTTTCGCCTCTGCGAGCAGGCGCGAAATACGGCCGCGCACGCTATTTTTGTCAAAGCACTGCCAGAGGGCGGAGGCGTGGTCGCCGAGCAGCTCCTCTTCGCCCACGTGCGACGGAGACCTCACGCTGCCGCCATCGTTGCGCGCTGGCAGGAACGCCACGCAGTCTTGCAGCGCCTGGGCAGCTGCCACAAGGTAGTCGCAGCACTCGCGCGCCTCGAGGTTCTCCGTCTTGCGGGCGAGGTACTNCCTTGTGAACCTCAGACCCGTTTGTCAGGTGGCCACCACCCACCGACACGCAGAAGAGGAAGTGCCACAAAAAAACGGAGCCGCACAGGCGGGCCTGGAAGGAAGGAAAAAGCGGGAACAAGCTCTTCAATTTGCGCAGCCCAGACAGCATCTGGCGCCTGGCGTTCGAGAAGTCGTGAAGCACAAGATAGTGCCAGCCGATCTCGAAAAAAAGTCGCGGTAGCAGCCGCTGCTGATCCGCGTCGTCGGCGATGCTATCCTTGCCCTCGCGCAGATGCTGCACCTCATCCTTGTGATGAGTGACCGCACTGTCCAACACAAGACGCTGCAATGCTGCAACGCCGCGCCAGACGCCGTTGACGTCTGTTTGCAGCGCCAGGCCAGCGAGCCGAGTGCCGAGCAAGCTCCGCAAAGCCTTTTCGATTCCACTTGTCAGCTCCTCCACACCCTCCGCACGTGAGCTCGCCGTCGGGGCAAACACCACGTCGCAGCGCAGTAAATCCACACGTGTGCCGACGCGAGACAACAGGTCCTCGGCTATCTTGGCTGCCGTAACGGCTGCCCCCACGTGATCCAAGGAGCACGTCAGCACCAGACAGCAAAACACACTCTTCTGCCGCTCCGCACACCAGTCGCTGGGCAGTAGCCGGAAAGCATCACTCGACGGTGCTGCTCGTTTTTCCGGAGTAGCAGGTACTTTGTCGGCGCAAATGACGCTCAGGCGAGGCGTCACCTGTTGCAAGACCTGAGCCAGCTTCTCCGCGTCCTCAACAACCGGCGCAACCGCCGCGACACAGAAGCGCGGGCTTGGGTCGGTGTAAAACCGATAGCCGTCGTCGCTATAAATCCCATTCAGAAAATTCATCACCGACGAAAAGCGGCGGGAAAAACACTGTGCGTCAGGCGTGATGAATAAAAAGCGCGCTGCGTTGATCTCAATACTGCGAAAGGCGGGGCTCACCGTCGCGTTCCATGGACCTCAGCGTTGTTCTACACCGCGCTCTGAGGTGCTCCGCCGTGTCACCGCAGCTACGTGCAACCGTAACGGAGCTAGCGAGCACCAGTCGATCAGCACAGGTCAGGAAAACTGTATTACAGTCACGCACACACACACACACACACACACACATCAACCGCTGGCCAGAAAAGTGTTCTTTTGCCGCTGTTTTTTTCCCTCGAAAGTGAAGATGAGGGCTCGAAGGAATAAGCAGCGATAGGAGGAAAGAAAAAAAAGGACGTGTGCGCATGTGTGTACTGCATTTTTTTTTCCTTTTCGCGCTACTGCATTGCCGAACCAGGAACTGCGGTGCGAGGGAGGCGACTCTTCATACGAGCGAAAGACAAGCGGCCGGCGACGCCTTACTGCAGGGCAACCCGACGCCGCCCTTTTCTTGTCCAAAAGTGGTGCGAAGGTGCGCCGCAAAACGCGTTGTTGCATGGGCTTGTCGGGAAACGGCGGCAGAACCTTCAGCCGAGCGTGCACGCGACTCTTCGCACATCGCGTCTTCCCGAAACCATGCAACGGCGCACCAGCCAGCCGTGTCAGAATTCTCTGCTGAGTCTCCTTGTACTTACTATCCCTTTATTTTTTTTTTTGCTTTTGCGTGCACCGACTGAATAGGTGCCGTCTGTCGCGCAGACATCGTCGTGAGTGTGCACTTGCGTGCGCCAGCTCAGCTTCCATACTCCACCCGATTCAGGGAGCACTTTGAAGGCCAAAATGGAACAGAAAAAGCTCGCAAATCTGTCAGTGCACAACTCGGAAAGGAAAAACAAAAAAAGTCTTTTCCAACGGCTTTGACCTGGTGTCACACACACACACTTGCTGGCGAGATCAGCACGGCAGGACTATTCGAAAAAAAAAAAAAAAAGTGCACGCGTTTGCGAGCTGTCAAGCGACGTTAGTTCGTTAAAAGAGAGCTTCCGCGCCGACGCGTGCATATCATTTTCTATTCCGTCGTTGTTGGCGTTGCTGCGAGCAGATCGCAGAGCTGCACGGTAAAAACATAACACGCTGTTCGCGGGAAAGCTGCATCTCTAGCTTCGGTGCCTGCTCAAAGCTACTCCGGGGGGATAGGCATAGCATGATCTCGCCCGTGCCGAAGTGCAATGCCACCACTCAGGCGCGCGAAGCGTATCAACAGAACTGCTGTGCGGGCCGTACCGATCAAGGCAAGAAAGAGAAAAATCTCGTTAAGCGAACAGAAAAAGAGGGGTCGAACTAAACAAAAAGTACTAACAGAAAAAAAAAAGTTGCCGCTACTGCTCAGCGAGAAACACGCCGCCACAGCAGCGAAACAAAAGCAGCTACGTGTCATGATAGCAAGGCTTCTATTTCGATGCCCGTAAAAAACCAGATAGAGAGAAACACATGCGGGAGACGAAGGCGGCGAAAACAGCGTGAAAGACAGTTGTGTTTGCTAAAGCGAGAATTGGCACCTCTAGCAGAAACAGAGAGCCCACTTAGCGCGCAGCGGTGCCCTGCCACTGCGTTAGAACTGTGTTTCGTCCCCACTTTGCTCACCCATATATCCACGTTAGAAAAAAAAAAAAGGAGCGCGATGTAGGGGAGCTGAAATGAAACCAGCACGGACGCCGGACAACGGGTTTTGAACTCCACACGCGCACTCCAGAAAAAAAAAAAAAGGACACAGCGATTAGGCCGCACACACACTGGAACAGAAGCTGGGTTGCCGAAAACGAGCGTTCACTCGCTTCGAGAAGCACCCTCGCAAACACAAACCGCATGCGCATTTCGGTGTACGCCTGCGTCCACAGCGTCTCGGGGGATAGCGCCGCTAGCAGTGGCCAGCGGGCCCCAGCTACGCCGGAAGGGGTTCTCATCATTCCGCCCTCCGTGTGCGGGCAGCAAGGTGCAAATTAAAAAACTGGAGGAGCCGTCTCCCTTTGTGCACACCCGATGAGTGGGCAGGTTCAACGACAAGGCGGTAGTAGACGGTGTAGCTCGAGAAAAGCGCCGCTAGAAAAGGCAAATAGTTCTCGTCTGGAATGGTCGCACAGACCCCAGCTAAGTAGCGGCCCAGGGCCACAGAAGCAGTGCGCGACCGCACGTTGCGAACTTGCGTGGCTTCTCTCCACCGCGTGGAGAAACTGTGAGAAAATAGGGCTGCAGAGAAAGAAGCTACAAAAAAAAAACCGTGAATCGAAAGAGCACTGCAAATATTGATTCACGACTCCCGCTGCGGAAAGTGGTATGCTCGCCATATGTGAGACGCAGTCGACCAAGTGCACTTGCGTCTTCCACGTCGACGCGTCGGCGAGCGAGCATAGTCGCAGTCCGCCAACGACGCGGCTCACTGCACCTGCCTTAGAGTCGAGAAGTCAGGTGGCTCTTCAGCTGCTAGAACCGGCCCCGCTACTCGCAGAACCCCGTGTAGCCCACCGCACAGAGTCGAGAGAAACGTCGCCACACAAACACTCTTCAAGAAGCAGACAACACCCTGCAAACCAGTCGAGTTACCATGACGAAAGCGGCTTTCTGCGTTGCCGGCGGCACCGTCGCACTCCCTTCCCACTCCGATAACAAACGCTCTCAGCGTCACGCCAACACCTTACCGCTTAAAACGGCGGAGAAGAGAGCATGGAATTCGAGCCCCCTGTGCTCCTCGACGTTACCGTAAAAATCAGAGCTGACTGCACGGCACTCTCTAGCGCTGTTGGGGAGTGTTGCTCCACAGGAGAGTCCGCCCTCAGAGGGCTACAAAAGCAGTGCCCCGGCTGCTTGTCACGTAGAAGCGGACGTCCTAGTGGACAATTACCACGCTCAGTGATAGCCTGCTTTGCTGAACTCGACGTTCAGCGATGCAGCGACTGCCACGGCTGCCGGCGTCATCTGCAACTCGCGGTTGGTGTATTTGGCACAGAAAAAGAAAGAACGACACGAGAGTTTTCACGACTGAGTGAGTCTCAAAGGCCCGCAAACGAGGTCTTCCCTTATCATTAGCACGTCTCTGAACAAAAAGCGATCACACACAGCACTCAAGGGAAAACGCGGCAACGGCACAGGTGAGGCACGGCGAAGGAAAAAAGCGTGCCAATCACGATGCGCGCGGTTCACACGAGCATCTGTGTGGTCCCTCTCAAGATGCATCGCGCACAGCGTTGCTGTCCGAGAAGCGGCCGCGCGTGTCTGCCTCGTTGAGCACAAACACTTATTGAGCAGTAGACATTGAACAGAAAAAAATGCGACACTGTTTGCACTGTTGACAGATCAGCCCACGGTTCTCGACTTTGCCAGGTCCAGCAGTGGCAGTGCAAGCCACCGGGAGGGAGAAAGGTGCCTGGTCGACGCCAGTCGACGTCACCCCCCCCCCCTCTCCCGACGATCAGCCTCGCGCCCAACCCGCCTGTGCTTTCAGCTCAGAGGTACCGAAAGCGCTGGGGAGGGGGGGGGGGTTCTTGTGAGGAGTAAAGCACGGGAGAGCCGAGTAAGGACCTTCGCCGCGCATTGTTCACACGCGAGCTTTGCTCATCACAGCCGCAGCTTCTACCACGGACCCCTGATTACTTCTCGGAGCGCGCCATTTAAAAGCCCACACGGAACATTGCTCCAGCGAGCTTTTCCTTACGCACCTGGCGGGTGGGTCTGTCAAGGTGCCTTTTGATCCGTCAGCTACATTTCTCGCCTAACCCTTCCACAATCGGCTATCTATTTCGGCACACTGTTTTCCATTTCGATACTTGTTGGGAGCAACTGCAGTTTCCAAACGGCAGGCGGACACGCACTTCCGGGCTTGCAGAAAACCGCGTGCTCTCTCCGACGTTTTGAGCTCGCAAAAAGAAAAAGGAGGCGGAACAAAACACCCATGCCTTCTGAGTGTTGTGCTTTTCTCTGCATGAGCGCAATCATTTTTTCAGGAGATCCAGGCTGACGCGGGCGTGGCGACAGCACGTGAAACACGGCCTTTCTCTGTGCTGGACGGCCAAATGATGGGGAGACCACAATGTTATTCGGTAGGGGGCTGGTGTGACCGCTTGCTCCTCGCGGTGACTTGTGCTCTTTCTTCACGTCTTGGAACCGTCACGAGCTTCTTTGAGTGCATGGTGGCTGAGCTCCTTTTTATGCCCCTCAAACAGCACTGGGGGTCCACAGGGAAAAAGAACGCGAAGTGCTCGACAGCTTCGGAGACCAGCTCCTTTTTATTGAAAGAGGGAGGAGATTGTTTTGTGAAGACTGGGTGCGGCGAGAGAGCGGAAGCAGGCTTTGGTCCTGCGGTTGAGTCGCATGGCACTGCTCCACTCACATCAATTCAAGCGGCAACCCGTGAGAGACGTGCGCACGACAACTGCACAAACGCCCCCCTCCACCACGACCTGACGCTTGTTTTTTCGGGGTGTCTCCTTTTGGTCTTTTTTGTGCCTGATGTATTGAGGCGTTTGGATGCGAGTTTCTGGTTGTGGAACGAGCAACGTGCCAGATTGTCCCAACTCCCAGAGCTGCGCGTGCCGCCTTTGTGTTTGACATAAGTCCGGCACGGCAGCCCCATGTACTCTCGCGAGGCTTACCGCGCCTCCCCTCCTTTTGTTAGCTGCTGAGAAACGCAACGTATGCAAGCCGCAATGAATTCGTAGCACTCCTCCGGCAGGTCACATGAGGCCCGCGCTTTTTTTCCTCAATTAGAAATAACGGAAATTGTTCGTGTCCCGCCGACAGCCTTGCCATGTACAAACTTCTTACAAAGGCTCTCATTTTCGTTTTTTTTTTTGTGTGTCTCAGTGGTCGAGCGTGGTGTGGGCGTTTCAGGGCAGTCGGCCGTGTGCGCCGAGACAGTTGCGGGCCCTCCTTTTCGTTCTGCTTTTGCACTAGCATTTTAGCGTTCCCGGCGTTTTATTGTTGAGGATGACAGAGTAACACCTCTGTGTGGTTGTCATCTTTCTCTTCTCTTTCTGAACCTGTGTTGTCCTTCGAACGATCGAACGCGGCACACGCTTGCCGCGCGCTGGTTCTTTTTTTGGAATGGAGTCTGTGATTTTTGACGCCTTCTTCTGCCAGTAGCTACATGCTTTCAGCTGTGCTTTCCGGATCGTGCAGCACGGCCTCTTTTTTGTTTTGGCGGTTTTGCAGCACGGCAGCCTCGGAGGCACGGTTGATCGAATGAGGAAAAGAGGAAGACGGCGCTGATTCTTCACTAGCTGTTGACCTTTTCTCTTCATGTTACGCAGGGACAAACAAGCAGGAAAAAAAAAAAGAGAAGGGTTATCCTGAGCTGGGAAAGAAGCGTGTAGCCCAATCAAGTCAACGGTTACGCTCATTTTTATACGTAAATTCACATCGAAGTACGCGCTGCGAAAAAAAAAAAAAACTCGAATGTCTCACTGCATGAATCCTCCCTTTCGCGCTCATTTTTTTTTTTTTTGCAGAGTTTGGGAGGGGAGTAGAAGGAACGGAAAAGAGAAATGAAGATGTGGTCAGCCGATGAGATCGGTAATCTCAGTCAGTTTTTTTTTTGGGAGTACATAATTCTCTCCTCTGCTCCCATCGCCTGTCTGTCTTCACTCTCCTGTTTTTGTGTTTATGGCGCACAATGGGCAGAGCGTCACCCAGTGTAAAAGACTCCGGACTTTCAGAGAATTCCGCCCCCCGCCCCCGGTCCCTACCACGGTAGGGGGACCGATAGGATCTCTCGAAGGATCCATGAGTGGGGTAGTGTTTCCCCAGCACCTCGCATCGCGACGACATCGTTGAGATCAGGTTGGAGCCGGGAAAAGCGAAACACTAGAGAGATCTTTAGGGGCATTATGAGAGGGCGGCTGATAAGCGGAAGTGTGAGTGGGTCCTAGAGGATGGAGTGTTGGCCTGGGGCTCACGAGTTATGCACTCCAAAATGCCGTGACATATCATCTACCACTCTTGACTTCATAACCTTCTTGTTCTTCACTGACCGCTCAACCGTTTATTTCGACGAATCAAAACAAGAGAGCACAATAACCGCCACCACCAGAGACTGCGCCACGGCCCTATACTCGAGTCTTGCGCAACTTTTTTTTTCTCTTGTGGGAAGAGCCCAATCGCACGTGCACGAGCCCAAGAGGAGTCACGAAGACGAAAACCGGCGACTCTTCTACAGGCGTTCCGTTCCGTTATGGCGGCGCCATCGAAGTCCTCCTGGTCGACGCGGTCTGGCCTCGCAGAGTACGAGGTGGAGCCGTTTGCGAGTCGCCAGGCTCGCTATCGGCCTGCTTTCGAGGAGATGCGGGCTTTGCACGCGTGGCCGGCAAAGGACTTCGTCCTCGATGAGAACCGTCTCCGTCGGCTTTACAGTAAAGACAAGTCTAGCCACATCCCGTCTGTCCCGGCCGCTGCCATCGCCCCACCGTCACCGGAGGTGTTGGAGGCAGTCGTGAAAATCTGCGCAAAGCACAAGGTGCCAATCACCCCGCGCGGGGCGGGCACCGGGCTGGAAGGCGCGTGCATTCCGTACGCTGGTGGCGTCGTGGTGGACACCGCGAACCTAAAGCGGCTCGACGTGGACTGCGACAATGCTTGTGTCTGGGTTGGCGCTGGTGTCAGCAAACTCCAGCTCAGCAAAGCGGTTGCAAAGCTAGGCTTCCTGTTCGGCCCCGATCCCTCTTCAAACCCGAGCGTAGGCGGAATGGTGGCGACGTCTGGAAGCGGGATGAGCACGCTCAGGTACGGCACCACGCGGGAAAACGTTATTGCGCTGCGTGTGGTGACGGCCCAGGGCAAGCTCATTCAAACGCGGCAAGTTGTGCGAAAGTCGTCTGCAGGCCTGGAGCTCACCCAGCTGTACATTGGAAGCGAAGGCACTCTCGGGATCGTGTGCGAGGCGTGCTTCCGCCTCTTTCCAGCAACAAAGTACAGCGCTGGTGGCGTTGCTGCTTTTTCGAGCACCGCAGACGCCGTGCGTGCAGTGGTGGCGCTGAAGCGCACTGCGGTCCCTGACACCTTGCTGCGGTGCGAGCTGCTGAGCAAGGGCGCCGTGATTTGCGCCAACAACTACTCGAAGACGACACTGCCAGAGTGCGCCACTGTGTTGCTGGAGTTCGTCGGCAACGACAAGTCGCTTCGCGACATTCGACGGGACTACAAGGCTGTCGAGAGGATCTTCAAAGCAGAGGGCCGCCCACGCAGCATGCGCTTCTTGAAGAGCGGCAAGGAAATGGACTCCGTCTGGGACGCCCGCCGCGGGTGTCTCTTTGCCACGATGCACTGCTCCAAGGAGAAAGGTGTGCAGCAGGTCATCACGACGGACGTCTGCGTGCCGCTGTCCAAGCTGGCGCAGTGCGTTGGCGAGACCGAGGCGGACTTTGCGAAAAACGACCGCCCGTGCCTCATTTGCGCGCACATCAGCGACGGCAACTTTCACACGCTGATTCCGTACTGCGACCCGGCGGACTTCAAGCGGGCGCGCGAGTTGGAGCAGCGCATGGTCGTGCGAGCCGTCGAGGCAGGCGGCACCGTGTCGGGCGAGCACGGCGTTGGTGTCGGCAAGGTGCACCACCTGGTCCGCGAGCATGGTGCACAGCACATCGCTGTCCAGGAGTCAATAAAAAAGGCACTGGACCCCGACAACATCATGAACCCTGGCTGCTTTTATCCGTCTCAGCAGGTTCTCTTTCCCACCGCACATTTGTAGCGCCGCCTGGTTAGTTACGCGTCGCCGTGTTGGTCGCGTATCGTCAAACAAAAAGTGTCTTGCCTCGTTTTTTTTTTCTCCCTGGGCTTCTTCCCTCACCGTCTCGCCGCGCTGGGAAGGCGTAAGCAGTCCTTGCCGGCCACGAGGGTACAGCGTTATCATTACGAATTAGAGAGAAACGGGGTGCAAGAAGGCGCAGTTGCCTGGCGTTTTTTTTTATTATTCTGCACCGCCTCCTTCAATTCACGTTCGAGGCACGATTCTACGCCTCTCAGCTCTTTTTCTGTCGTTTGCCGGTTTTGTCGGGCATATTCCTTCTTGGTCTCAGCATCGGCGCTCCGGAGTCCGTTTTTTTTTTTTTTCTCTTCTCAATGCTGCACAAACGCGCACTTCTCCTCGCAAGAACAAGCATGCGCAAGCTGTCTTGACTGGCCTGCCTGGCGTAAGTGCGGTGCTGTTGTTGCGGAGCGACACTCAATGCGACGCTGTTCCGCGAACTCGAAGGCAGAAAAATACAGAATCAAAGCACGGACATGCTTAAATTCAGGCGCGGGGAACACGCGAAGCGGAAGTGAAGAGTGAGCGGGACGGTGTCCTGTTTCTTTTGCTTCGGCAAGCTTCCGAGGATCGCGCACCCCTCGCGCGCAGCAGCGGCTGTGAAAAGTGCTGACCAGCAAGGAGAATCAGATAGCTGTCGGGGTAGCTTCTGTGCCGCGATGCTGCGCAATGTCTCCGCTCTTTTTATGCCGTCCCCTCCATGACCGCCTCCTCTCTCAACCGTCTCTCTTGCTTGTCTTGTGCTGACACTCAGAGTCTTCCGCGATACTCTTTCCCGCCCTCCACCCGTTTCACTTTTTTTTTTAACGTTTCCACTCGCCGAAGCCTTGCGTTTTCTTCTGGTTGTTTGAAGCGCACCAACGCCTCACGTTCCACCGTCCTTCTTTTTTTTTTTTCACAGGTCGCGCTGCTCAAGCCCAGCTCGTTTCTGTCGTTCCATTCCCCTCTCACCGACCCTCTCTTTTGCTTTTCTCTCCCTTCTCTGCACCGGTTCGGTCCACGTGTGACAAGATGAGCGATCCAAACCCCTACCTGTGGATCGTCGTCGTCGGCGCCTTCGTCTCGTTCCTCACCGGCGCCGGTGTTGGCATGAACGACCTCGCCAACGCCTTCGGCACGACGTACGGCGCGCGCATTCTGACGCTGACGCAGATTGTCATCCTCGCGTCTGTCTGCGAGTTCGCCGGAGCCGTGACCCTCGGTGGTGAGGTGACGTCGACCATCTCTGGTGGCATTGCCGACCCCAACGACTTCAAGACGC
>JASAOO010003171.1:0-26598 GCA_030849075.1 Zelonia costaricensis | reverse complement strand
CACACCGCACTCGTTTTTCTTTTTTCTCCCTTCATAAATCTGTTTACCTCTCGTCTTTCTCGACACGCACACACACGCACAGGTGCATCCTCGCACACTCCACACGAGACGGCTGCGGTGTGTCGTGTGGCTGAGCCACGACGGGCGTGCATGCGTTTGTGCCTCCCTTCCCTTCCTTTTGCTGTTCGCTTCCGCCACCCTCCCCTCTCCCTCTTGTGGATCACTTCTTCTTCTCTAACTACTCGAGACGTCATCAAGCTCTGCTTTTGGTTGACGTGTGCGACTTCACACGTTGTTCTCCTCCACACCTGTATCTGTCTCGAGCAGGTGTGCATCAGAGGCTGCAGGGGAGCAACAAGCAGAGCGATACACGCCACGCACACAAACCGGCCGTTCCGCTTTCTTGTTGTTTTTTCTTCTCTCTTGTCGTGTGCCCTGTCGGCCACGCAGCACCCGAATCAATCCAGGCCGCACAACGCCGCCGCACCTTTCCCACCGCATCTCGTCTTTTCGTCGTCTCTGTCACGGCTGCTGCGGCGCCACTGCTCTTCGGCTGTAGCCCTGTCACCACAACCCCGCTCCCCTCCCTCCGACCCCACCCCCCTCCTCTTTCCCACCTCCCCTCTCACTGCCTTGTCATTTTTCTTCGTCTGTACGTGTAATCCCGCTTCCGATTTAGCTTTGCCACTTCCCTTTTGTGCGTGTGTGTGTGCGTGTGTGTGACTGGCTCCATCTCGTTTCCCGTCCTGTGCGTCTCCTCCCCCCCGGCCCCCTTGTCTCCCTGCTGCTCTTTACATCTCTCCGTGCATCGTGTGGACGTGGACGTGTCAGCGCCGGCTCCAAGGCAACGGCGCCACCTCCACCCTTCCCTCGCGTCCTTGCCGCTTCTCTTGCCGCCCCCTTTTTGTTTTCAAACAACAATATCTTTTCGTCTGCGACGCTGCACAGGAGACACGAGAAACACATACACAAACACGCATCGGCGCACACCCGCGTGGGCCACCGGTGCATCCCCCCCTCCCCCCCGTCGCCAGGACACGCTCCGTCTTCTTCTTCCCTCCCTCTCGTGCGCTCCGCTTTCCTTTCTTCCTTTTTCCCTTTTGCCTCGCCTCTACGAGAACCCATGCTGGAGCGTCCGTCGCCGGAGCTGCCCGAACAGACGAGCGCGACGGTGGGGTCCTCCCTCCACACGATCGAAGTGGGCGGCAACGTGTCGGTGAACGACCGCAACAGCCACCGCGTCGGAAGCCGTCACGACGAGAGCGACAGCGCACCCCGCTACCCTGTCGAGGCGGTCGACGAGGTGGAGGAGGAGCGACGGCGGCACGCGGCGCACACGAAGATGGCACAACAGCAGCTGCACCACCACAACGTACAACCGCGTCAACATCGCACGGGTGCGGCCAATGGGTCACCGGTGATGATCACGGCTCCGCCGCCACCCGCCTTGCAACCCCTCCACCCCCCGCCCCCGCCCCCGCCCCCGCCTCCGGCAGTGGCACCGGCGCCACCCGCACGAGCGACGCCGCCCTACGCAAATGGCGGCTGCGCGCTTGTGACGCCGCAATCATCGGCCAAGTCGACGCCCCCCAGCTCCCTCTCCGCCGTTTCGCTCATGCAACTGCGGCCAAGCCCCAGCACCGGCAGCGACCCGCCACATGTGCACGACCCGCGCTCCCCAACGCCGCCGCTGCGCCACCCCCGCCGCCGCCCAACGCTGGACGCCTCCGCAATCGCCCAGCCCACTCCCGACACCGCCCCCGCCACCACCACCACCGCCGGCGCGTCGTTGCGCGAGGAGAGCACGAACGAGCTGACGATGCTGAGCGACCCTCTGCGCTTTGCGTCGCCACTCATCTCCTCCTTCGCCTCGACGACGTGGCGCACCCCCGTGAACGGCGTCGTCGCGGCAGCGCACTTGCGGGTGGACCTGAGCTCCCTGCAGCGAGAGGTGCGGCTGGGTCAGCCGGTGACAGCGACCCCGCCGCTTCTGTACGACAACGTACGGCTCATCCCCGCCGAAGGCACCGCACCCCCCACGGCGGGCGCGCCGAGCTCGCCGGAGAAGCGAGACGCCGCCTCGGCGAGGAGGACGCACCTCGACGGCCACGCGTCCACCTCAGCTCCGCCTGGCCCTGCGGTGGGCGCCCTCTCGAACACGGTGCTGCCGGTCGCGGCCGCCACGCCGAGGACGACGTCATCGCTCACCGCGAGCGGCAGCGGGCGCAGTGCTGTCGAGCAACGCGAAGGGGCGCTGGAGGCTGGCGACGCCGCGGGCGCCGGTGGCGCTGCCCCATCGCCATCTCACGCACCGGCACACACGCGTGTGCAGCCGAGTGGGCCACGCGCAAACGCGCGGCCGCGTGGGGCACGGACGACCGTGAGCTCGCACGACTCGCAGCCGCCGCCGCTGACCGACGTGACCAACGCCCCGCTCTCGCCGTGGGCGTCCCCTTCGGAGGACACCTCCATCAGCACGGCAGCCACGACCGCGTCCGCCTCGGACCGTGTCCGCAATGGTGGCACAACCACGCCGATGCGCAGCAGCAGCAGCAGCGGCACCGCCCGCAGCCACAGCCGCAGTGGCAGCGCCGAAGCGAACGGCGAGGGCGCCGCCGCTGCCGCTGCTTCGCCGTGGCGCCGCGCCGTGGCGATGCTCGCAGTCAAGGTTGGGCTCAAGCCCTCTCTTGCAAGCGGTCCCAGCGCGACCGGCCAAAGCGCCCGCACGACCACCGCCGGCGCCTCCGCCCCGCCGTGGGGCGAGCCCTCGTTCTCCACCACGTCGTCGTCGTCGAACGCGCGGCCGCGGCCGCCGCCGCCGCCGCCGGTGCTGCTGAACGGGGTTGGCGCTGCTGTGGTCGCTGGCCCGCTGCCGACGCCGTCCCACCCCTCCTCTTCGTGGGCGCTCTCCGCCTCCCCGTCCGTGCACGTGCCGGCCGCGGTGGGCCGCGGGGCGATGCCGCCGACGCCCGCGATGCCACGCCTCGCACTCGCCGGGG
Source organism: Zelonia costaricensis (assembly GCA_030849075.1). Classification (NCBI taxonomy): domain Eukaryota; phylum Euglenozoa; class Kinetoplastea; order Trypanosomatida; family Trypanosomatidae; genus Zelonia; species Zelonia costaricensis. The sequence goes on along the minus strand of JASAOO010003171.1, from coordinate 23,599 downwards.
AGCAGGACTCGCTCGTCACCGACTTTCAGCCGCCGCCGCCGTCGGAGCCGTCCACGGTGCACGATGCCAGCTCACCCCCGCCCGTGCAGCCCCATACGATGCCGCCCCCGCCGCTCAACGCTGCGTTCACTCCACACGGCACCGCAACTGCAGCATACCAGGCGGCGGCTGGATCAGCACAGCAGCAGCAGCACCAGCGTCATCACGACCGGCATCATCCTCCACCCACGACCAGGGCCCCGATGTCCCTCTCCTCCTCGCTGACGCTGCGCGGGGTCCTGCTGCTCGACGTGGTGTCGCGCCAGCGGTCGAACGAGCCGTCCGCGATGCACCTGCTCAGCCACGGCACCTCCGCCACGACCACCATCGCCACCACTGCGGCGTCGCCCACCGCCACCACCGGCGCCTCGGCCACGGGGTACAGCGAGGAACACCATGAGGCTTCATGGGTGCCGCCGCCGAGTAGGCGAAGCACGCCGCAGCTGCTGCCGGGCCGCTACGGCGACGCCGTGCAGTCGGCGCAGTCGTCCCCGACGCAGCGCGCCCGCATCTACCCACTGCCTCACCACCAGCCGCCCGCAGCCATCCCCTCCCCGACAAGCGCGAGGAGCCGTGCGCACCACAGCACACGGGCAGCACCCGCTGCGGCTGATGCGGCGGTGGTGGTACATGCGGTACCGGCAGCCGCGCCGCTGCGCGCGTCCGGGAGCCCCGCGAGCGCCAGCGCGCCGCTCACCAGAGGCGCCGACGTGACCTCCCTGCAGGCGGACAAGGTCGTGGGCAGCACCAAGCTGGATGCCGCGCCCTTCGACGCCACCCCGCAGCTCGTGCCGGCCACCTCGCAGGAGTTCTTTGTGCGCGGCACCCAGCGTGCGACAGGCGGCGCTTCCGGTCGGGAGGCCCCCGCTGCCGCCACACTGGCTGCGGGCGCCGGTCGCTACCCACCACTGTCGCAGGTCGGCGCACCCCTGACGGCCACCATGGCCGCGGTGGCGGGTGCAACGCGCGCCGCTGCCCCTGCTGCGCCACGGGGCGCCGGCGTGGCGAGCAGCCCTGTCCAGGGGGAGAAGCCCGCACTCATGCGTCTGCCTCCGGCATTAGCCTCCACACCCGCCGCCGCCACCGCGCAGTCGCCGCTGCCGCCGCCGCCGCAGCTGCAGCAACACGCGCACCCGGATGCGGCAGAGGCGCCGGCACAAGCTGTGGCCCGCCGCATCCTCCTCCCTGCCAGCAACGCGGGCAGCACGCTGACGACGAGCTTCTCCGTGCCGGAGGAGCGACCGCGCCACCGGCGCAGCGCCCGCGCGTGTGCGCCGCGCGAGTTCTCGGCGGAGCTGCTGAGCAACGCAAGCAGCAGCATCGGCCCTGCGCTCTTCTCGCCCATCGCGATGGAGCCGGCGGGGCGTCAGGAGACCCGGGCGTGGCGTGATCCGACGAGCGACGAGGCGGCCAGCGGCAGCAGCTTTCACGTCAGCCTGTGCAGCCGCAGTGACGCGAAAGGCCCCACCCTCGAGGGGACCGCGGCATCGCCGTCTGCGCCGAGTCCCGCGGCGGCAGAGGCGCCGGTGGAGTCTGTACGTGTCACAGCCGCCGCACAGGCCGACCGGACACCGCGGCCCGTCGCCGAGGAGGTGCTCGCGCTGCTGGCGTTGTCGGCCGCCACAGCTGAGGGAGCAACGGGCGCAGCGGCGGTGCCCGGCGAGGCCGCAGATCTTGCCCCCGCGCAGCCGGCTGTCGCACCCGTCTCTGACTTCCGGAAACTCGACGAGGTTCAGCACTCGAGCGCGCCGACGCCGATGAGCGACGCGGCACACCTGACACCAGCTGACACACACGTGCAGCGACCTCACGATCGCCCGACTTGCACAGCACAACCGCCACCGCTGCTGCTGCCGCCGCCGCCCCCATCATCGGCTTCACCCACACAGCCCGCCGCAACCGTGCAGCCCACGTCGTGCGTCCCGTCGGCCGTGACAGACGAGAAGAAGGACATGCAGGGGAGTGGAGAGCTGGTTGAGGCTTCGACGTCCCCTGCGCCAGCGCCGCCTTCACCGCAGCAGGACCCCGCCACCGCGCAGGCGGCCGTGGCGGCGGCTACCGCGTCGCAGCGCTACCCACAGCAGCACGACGTGCTCTCCGCTCGAGATGCGGCGCCGGCTGGGAAGGTGCCGCTCGCGTTGCCGCTGTACCACATCACGGAGGCCGCGCATGCGTCCGGCGTGGCCGCCTCACGCGCAGCGACGAAGGTGGAGCGGCGCACGGGCGGGGCAGCTCGGGACGCGGCATCGGGCGCACCTTTCCCACCCCCGGCGGCGATGCCGCAGCCCGTCACCCCCATCAGCGTACAGGCCATTGCCGCCTCGCCCTATGGCTGCTCTGCGACCTTCAACATGCGCGAGTCCCGCAGCGTCAGCCGCGACAGCGCGTGCGTCAGCGCCTCTCCGCCATCACCACCATCACCGCCACCACCACGGTCTGGCCAGCAGCAACGTGGACGCCCCGTGCTCCCCGGTGCACCGGCTGCAAGCGGCATGGCGGACGCCGACCACACCACCGCCCGCTCGATGTTCCCGCCACGCCCGCCGCCACGTCGTCCGCTGCCGGCCGCAGGGCCCGCGGCCTCTCTGGTCGTGTCGCCCGTGCAGGCGCGCGGGCAGCAGCATCGTGTCACAGCCGCCACGCAGACAGAGACCGCGACCGGCGTGTGTGCGCTGCCGTCCGCCATTCCCGATGTCAGCCACTACGCCTCTCCTGTGGCGAGCGACCTGCTCGGTGTGCTGGCGGAGTGGACGCCGACGCGTCCCGCCGCTGCACCGGCGGCGAAGGGCGCTGAAGAAGACGCGGTTGTCGATGCCAAGGACAGGAGCCGTGAAGGCGACGCCGCGCTGGCTGAGGCGGCGCAGCGAGAAGGGGCAAGCTGTGCTGAACTGCCCCCGTCTGCGGCCCTGTCCGCGACTGGGGCCCAAGCACAGGTGCCCCAGCGCCGGTCCCGGCTACAGATGCGAGGCATCCGCTCCGCCAGCGCTGCGGCCCGACCCGCGAACTCCTCGGCGTGGGCTGATGTGGGGCGACGCGGCGATGGGCGCGCCACCCGTGTGGCCTCCGCCGCCCCAGCAGTGCAGCGCCGGCCGCATGGTGGGGAGACGGGGGCGCCCGCGAGCGCTGTGGAAGCGCTGGGGCACCCCGCGCCAGCGGGTGTCGCAGAGACTGGGGTGCTTCGCCGCGGCGTGCCCGCCCAGCGCGCAAACGCGCTTCCCATGGCCGCTGGAGGTCTTCTCTTCTCCCCACATCCCGCGCAGCCGCCGCGCACGGCAGCGGATGCGGACGCCAGGGCGGCGACGTCGCGAATCCCGCAAGGGGCCCGCGGTGGCGTGCAGCACGACAGCCGCGTCCCCCTCCTCGCCCCCGCCTCGCCGCGTCTTCCACCGCCACTCCCACCGGGCAGCGGCACGAGCGGCAACGCGGGGGCGCTGCTGGAGCGGCTCGAGCCGATCCCTGTCGGTCGGTCGCCACGCCCCGCGCCGATGTGGACCGCAGCCTCGCCCTCGCAAGCTGCCTTCCCCCGGGGGCGGGAGCTGCAGGGCGCCGCGACGCACGCGTCCCCGGCTCCCCCCGCACTGTCCTCTGCCCAGTGGCCCTCTGGCCACTCCGTAGAGCAGCCCACCGCCGTGTCGACCCCGCCGGCAGGTCTGCTGCCCCCGCCCCCGCCGCCGTGTGCCGGTCCCAAGGTGCTCGCCACTCCTCCCCCGCAACCCCGCTTAGAGGCGTGGCGCGACATGCTGCTCGGCAGCCACGGCAGCAGCATCGACCGGCCGAGCCCCGACCCCTCGTCGCCGTCCTCCATGGTGTCCGAGTGCCTGCAGCGGCACCAGCGGCAGACGGGGTGCCGCAGTGGGCTGCCTCGTGCGCTGCCGTCGCTTGCTCTGACACCCGACCCACTTCCCGTGGCGATGCGCACCCCACTGATGCAGGGCGGTGCTGCGTCCGCGGCTGGGCGGCGCGCGAACTCCACAAAGCCACCGCAGGGCCGCGTAGACTTCATTGCAGGCGTTGCGCGGCGTCGGGTTGCGCCCCGCGCAAGTGCCAGCGGTTGGGACGCACACCAGACACAGCCGCGCCAGCCACCACTTCCGTGGTGGCCAGGCCAAGACATGCGAGGTGGCGGCGGCGGCGGTGCTGGGGCATCCCCTGTGCGTGGGCTTCCCGCGCAGAAGGCGCAGCGTGGCTACGGCGGCGGCAAGACGCACATGAACGACTTCCTCACCGCCGCTGCCGCATCAGCCTGCGCCGCTCTGGGCGACACGCCAACATGTACGCCAGTGCACAGCGCCACTGCGGCAGCTCCCCCGTCGCACCAGCGGCAACCCGACTCGTACGCGCATCCGCCCCCTGCGCTTGCCGTCCCCATCTCTGCGTGTCCCGGTGCTGTGGCGGGGCAGGCCCTGCACAGTCGCCGGGAGACGCTCACCGGCACGGGCAGCTCGGGCGGGTCGCTGCCCACGGGGGACGTGGTGGTGAACTACTACGGTGCGTACCAGCGGGCACTACATCAGCAGGGCCCCTCGCCGCTGCCTTCGCCATTCCCGCAGGTGATGACGCCTCTGCACACACACATCGGCGCCGCCGCGCCACACCGCGTGTCCTCGGGGGAGGAGCTGGACGTGACCACGAGGGCCGCGACGCCGTCGGCGAGGCGACCGGAGGCGTACGCCGGCTGGCCGCGGCCCACCAATGCGCTCGCGACCCCGGCGGAGGCGGTCGGTGCCGCTCTGTGGCAGACCCCCACGGCCGTCGGTGTAGATTCGGCATACGGGCTTGGCGCCGTCCCACACGCCGGCCCGGCGTGGGCGCAGCGGCCACCGCGGCTCACGCGCGCTTTGCTGGACCGGCTGCAGCGCACGCACGGCCCCGTCCACGCCACCTCGGCTCACGCCGCCGCGGCAGGCGATGCCCTGCTGTACCGACCCGGCGGCCTCGCGTACGCCGCAGTCCCGGAAGAGGACGAGGGAGACTGGGTGGACGACGAAGCGAACGTGGACGACCCGTGCGCCACACCACCGCGGCCGGTGCTCTCCGCTCCATCACGCGGGCAGCAGCATCACGCTCGCACCGCTGCTGCGGCTCCTGCTGCGCCCCCACTCCACCACGCACGCATGAATCACTTGGCGATGCGGCAAGACACGCGTGGGGCTTCACCGGCGGCGACTCGGCCAGACGACGCGGCGCTGCGGCACCCACCCGACCCGTGTGACGCAGTTTCACCATCGCCCGTGCCTGCGGCGCCGGTGCTGCTGCCGGCTCAGCAAGCGAGGCGGGGACTACACTGGTACGGCGGTGTTGCCCCTCGAGCACAGCCGCCGCCGCCCCTACCCGGCCCATCACTGCCCACCCTCCAGCGCGAGCAGCAGCAGCTTCAGGAGGACGTGCTGCACACCCGCCGCGTGCGGCACCACCTCGCTGGCGAGCCGCAGCGCCGCCACGCCCCGCGTACCAGCGGCATCGTGACGCATTTCGCAAACCCCGGGTTGCCCGCGGTGACCTTGAAACCCATGGGCGCGCCGCCACCGCCGCCGCCACCGGCCCCAACGCTGACAGCGACGAGCAGCGTGCCGCCAGTGCCGCGAGCTGGTCGGCGGGGGCCGGCCCCGACGCCGAGTGCAGAGCGCCGGAACAGCGAGGGCCGCATCGGCAGTGCAACGGTGAGCGAGGTGCATAGCGCCACGGAGGTGGGTCGCCGGCGCGGCTCTTCTGGGCGCCGCATCAGCGACTTCTTCCGCGGCTTCGGCGGTGGCCGCCAGCAGCAGGGGCGGCGCGCGTGGGTGGCGATGTGAGGTGGTCGCGTAGTGTGGGGTTGCGGAGCGGCACGGACGGTGAGGCGGCTGAGGATGCTGGGAGCGCCGACACGCATGCGGTGGCGTGCAGAGCACACGCACTTGACATGCCCTTTCTACGGCCTGTTTTGGGGTAGTCTGGCGCAGCTGCCGATCTGAGCACCGCCAGAGTACACGCGCCAACGCACTCGATGGCACCCGCCTGCACCAGTCGTGCGCTCTTTTGTTCCCGCGCGTCCTTTGTGCGTTTTCTCTTCCTGGGCCGAGCTCCGCTGGAGAAGAAGAAGAGCCGCTGCTGCCCCTCCTGACGCATCACTCCTCCTCCTCCTCCGCTCGGCTTCCTTTTTTTGCTTCCCTCTTGGTGTAGTCGCTGGTGATGGCGTGATGGCCTGTGTGTGTGTGTGTGTGTGTGTGTGTAGCGGCGCAAAGAAGTAGAGGTGTGTGTGTGGGGAGAGTCGTACCTCGCAGTGTCTCTTGATGCGGGAGAAAAAAAGGAAAACTGAAACAAATCAGAATTGTGAGGGGCGCGGGCAGGTATGGGGAGAGCGCGCGCGCGCTGCGGTCACTCCCACGCTCCTCCTCCCGGTGCAGCTCCTCTGTGCGAGTCTCCAGCGTCGCGCCCGCCCTGCTTCACGTGGCATGACGTCTCTGCGATTCTCCGGTGGGACAGTGGGGTGGGGTGGAGGTGTGGCATGCGCTGCAGGCGAGAGATGCCTTTGTGTGTGTGCGCGCCGTCATGCCACAGTGAAAGCGGATCGCCCTCTGTGTGGGGGCGTGCAGCTCAAGCGCTATGCCCCCTGGTTGCCACCGCTGTATTGCCCATGTCCTCCGCTGCGCACGGTCGTGAAACACGTGCCACCTTGCTCTTCATCACACTCCCTTCCTCCCTCTGTCCATCCCTGCCCTCCCGGTGCCTTCTGGGTCACTCCCTGACAACCTGCTGCCTATGCAGCTCGGCGACCCTGCAACTGGAGCCCAGCTCCGCCACCTTTGTCTTCCACTCTATCCTCTATTGGCGTGTACACCGCCTCTTAGACCTTTCCTCCCTCCCTCCCCCCTCCCTCGATTGCGCCCCTCCCCCCCCCCCACCCGCCCGCCGCGGTTCTCCCTGCCCTGGTGTGTTGTGAAAAGGCGTCCAGTGTCCGTCCTTCTTTCTTACTCAGAGCCACACACACACACACACACACACGCACACGCATTTACACATTTACACGTTTACACACGACGTAAAACAAAGAGAAACACCTTCGCGGTGGCGTCAAGTGCAAACAGCCGGCGCCCGCATCCCCGAGCCCGGCACTGAGAGTTCGCCCGCGGCGGTGACCCCCCTTTGCGGAGCCGCAGCTCATGTCCGCGCAGCCGCCGGAGGGGGTTGCGGCGGCGGCACTGTCTGATGCCGCTGCGGTGGCAGCGCCTGCGGGGGATGTGACGCCAGGGGCCGACGCCGCCCTCCCCGCTTCCTTCCTCCCCGGGGAAGAAGCGTTGGCGCTCCCGGGCGCGGCCGTCCTGCACGAACGCGCGTCGCATGCGCTGCTCGACGACGCCGACGCACCGTCGATCGCCACGACGCGGGTCGGCGCGTCGGCCGTCGGCCCCACCCGCGGCAGCTTGTTAGAGTCCCCCGCCTCCTCGCCACCCGGGGAGGCGCTGCTGCGACAGCCCACGCCGTCCCCACACGCTGCGGCACGCGTTCCAGACGCGCCGTCCGCGGTGGCCGTGCCCGAGGATACGGCGAACGTGCCCGATGACGGCCAGCCCGGCGCCCCCCAGCCGACGCCGCCGGCGCCAGCCAGGGAGGCGACGGCGGGCACCAGCACCAGCACCACCACCGCTGCGGAGCAGCTCAGCCCCCTCCGCTTCGCCACGCCTGCCGTGATGCCCTCCGTGTCGGGCGCCACGCCTGCCTCCGCGCTGCCGCAGACGAGCACCACCACCACCACTGCCACTGCCACCTCCGCCGGCACCCCCGCCCTCGCAGGCTGCACGGCAGCGGGCACGAGCAGCCGCACCGGCGGCGGCGGCGCGCGGCACGGGTCCTCGACAACGTCAAACCGCCCCGGCCGCGGCAGCGCCCGCCGCGACAACTTCGGTGGCGCGGGTGGGGTGAGCTACGAGAACTTCTTCTTCCATAGCGAGGACGCGGCGACGTTCGGCATCGGCACCGTCGGCCTGTTCGCAGCGCGGGCCAAGCCGGTGACACACCCCGCCGGTAGCGGCCCGCGCGCCCCGTCCAAGGGCGCCGCGCACACCACACGCGACGGCCGACACCGCTACGGCCGCCGCGGGCGCGGCGAGACCGCAACGAACGCGGGGCAGCGGCGCATCTCCCTGTCTGACTCGCACTCTCTCACCCCGTCCGCTGGGGGCGGGGGTGCGGACGGCGCGGCGGGAGGTGGCAGCGGTGGCGTGCCGCAGTACTACACGCCGGCCTGCTACACATCCCCCGCCGTGGACGGCGTGACAGCGTGGGAGAAGCGGCGCGCTAACTACCGGCGGTGGCGCCGCGAGAACCTTGAGGGGTCCTCGTACTACCGCCTCTCCCGCATCGGCGGCGGCGGCGCTGACCAGGGCAGCGGCGCGACCGGGGCCGACCTGGATGACGGGTCGCCGTCGATGACGAACCTTCTCACCCCGCTGCTGTACTCGACCGAGGAACAGCAGCTGATGGAGCACCGCCGGCTACGGGCACTGCAGGCCGAGCGAGCGGCCCGCACGCACTCCCGCACCAGCGAGCAGGCCGCGTACGAGGGTGAGGTGCTGTTGCAGCGGGTTCGCAAGCTGCGCGGGGAGGCGGTGGACTTGCCGGACAGCTACCTGCGCATGACGTACCCCGATGCGTCGACGCTGACGGGCTACGCCGAGGCGGTGCTCAGCGGCGCCGACAAGTGCCGCACCTTCCCTGGCCCGTACCGCAGCAAGGCCGCCGCCGGCTACCTCGCCAACCCGCAGCGCGCCGTCAAGGACCACCACCGCGCGGTGCAGCAGCATCGCGTGAACACGCAACAGACTCGGCTCGACCGTGAGGCTCAGCGCACCGAGGCGGCGGAGAAGCAGCGGCGCGACCTCGCGGCGCAGGTGGCGGACAGCCACGCCCGCTCCACGGCGTACATGGCGACCTGGATGGAGGGCCGGCCGCGCGTGTCGCGGGCGCGCGAGGCGGAGCGGCACGCGCTCCAGGAGGCTGACCAGCGCGCCATCGACGCGTGGAACAGGGCTGAGAAGATGCATGAACGCGAAGCCTACTCGGCCGGCCTGGCGCAGGTGGCGGCAGCGGCGGCGGCGCGGCAGCAGGACCTGCGCACACGCGTGGTGGCGGCCCGCCCGGGCAGCCGCCAGGGTTCGCCGGGGCCGCGGCTTGGGGGCGCGTCGGGGACCACCAGCCGGCTGGCCTCGCCACACGACCGCGTGGGCAGCCCGCTGCAGCTCGCGGCGACCACCACCACCTCCGTGCCCTCCACGGCGGCCGGGGTGGCGGCGGCGAGTGGGGCCGGCCCGTCGCAGCGGCTCGGCATGGCCGCCACCGCCGCGCCGCTGCCTATGCTGCCGCGCGCAGCGGCGGCCGCTGCCGGGTCGGCGCGGCCCATCACGCCGGCCCGCACCGCCACGCCCGGCCGCCCTATCACCCCCGCGCTGCCGCCCTCGCAGGTGGTGGGCCCCACCTCCACGAACTTCTTCAACGAGGTCAAGCTGTGGACGCAGGAGTTCCCGTCGCCCAACACGATCCCGGCCAACGGGGCCGACGCGGCACACCGGCGGGCCTGGAAGGCGGAGCTCAGCGACGCCCAGCTGCGGTTCAACCGCGAGTCGACGCAGCGGCAGCGCGAAGACGTGCCACGGCGGATGCAGGAGGCGCGGGACAAGGCCTTCGAGGGGCACTGGCATCAGGCGGAGCAGGAGCGGCACGAGAAGCGCGATCTGGCCTCGCGCCGCGCAGACCACACGCAGGCCGAGGTGGACGCCGCGACACAGCTGCGGATTGGTGTGCAGGAGGAGCTTCAGTGGGCACAGCAGCAGCGGCTGGTGCAGGCGGCGGAGCGCTTCGCCGAGGCGCAGTTCCTGCGGCAGCAGTCGAAGCAGCGAGAGCTGGTGCTGCGCTCGATCGAGGCGGAGGAGTTGCATCAGTTGCGCTCCGCCGTATCCTCGGCATCCGCGGCCAATCGCGGCTAAGCGGGGACAGAGGTAGACGAGGAGCGAAGGGGGTATGCCGCGGCCTCTGCCAAGCACGTGCACGCGTGCGTGGGACGGGCAGTGCTCGTGCTCCGTGTGTGCCCGTCACCAGTGTGGGGCGTCTCTTGATCTCCTTGTGTCTTGCCCGTCTTCGGCGTCTTGTCCAACGTATGTGTGTGTGTGTCTGTGTGTGTGTCTCTCTCCTCTCGTCTTGGCTGCACGCCGTCGGCGCTGGCCGCACGCCTCATCTCTCGCTCTGAGAACTCCGTTCTTCAGCTGAAACACTCTTTGGAAACTCTCGCTTCTCGACCTCTGCTTCTCCTTTCTCGGTGCGCGCGGCTTTGGGTGTCCCGTGCGTTAATGCGTGTGTGTACGCGTATGTACGTGCGTGTGCGTCATGTTTGCCTCCTGCTTTGGAGGAGGTGCGCCGTGATGCGTGGTGAGTGTCGTGTCGAGGTGGTCTCTGATGTAAACGGAGCTTCTGCTTTACGCAGCTCTCGGCTCCTTGTTTTCTCGCTGTCCCACTCGCGGGGTGGGCGGACGGTGTCGACGGAGTTCAAGAAGTGCATGACATGTGTGTGTGCGGGGGGGGGGGGCTGGATCGTGGGTGGGACGGGCACCATGAAGTCGGTGCTGCATGTGGCCAACTCCTTGTGCGCTCTGCAGCTCGATGCTCCCTCCCCTGACAATGTCGTTGCGGTGGCTACGGCCGACGCGAAAGCAGCGCGGTGGCGCGAGGGACGCAGGGGAGGCGGCGCGGTCACGAGACACGAACCGAGGCAGTGCAGAGCGCGTGTCGGCGTAGGTGCACAGTACAACGGTTCGCCTGCACATCAAGCGCGTCGTGGGTGCAACACATACCCACACACACACACACACACACACAGACCCACACGTTCTCTGCGTACTGGCGGTTTGATTCGCTATGTGGCTGGCTGCGTCCTGCGTCATCTGCGCCCCTTCCCACTCCCCTCCCTCGTCTCTCTCTCCCCCTTCCCCCTCTGGCTCTGTGGCAGCTGGTACTTTGCGATGTAGCGTAGAACGGGATGCAGCAGCGGCTGTGCTGCGCGCTCCCTCTCTTTCCCTCTCTGTCCTTCTCGTCTCCTTCATGATTTATGCTCTTCTTCTTGTTTTTCTTCTCTTTTGCGATTTGTTCCGTGTTGTGTTTACGTTTGTGGCGACGTCGGTGGAGTCCGTGTGGGTTGTCTGGTGGAGGTGCGGGAAAAAAGAAGGGGGTGTGGGGGTTGGGGTGGACGAGCAGGGAGGATCAGGGGTGTGGGCGGGGGGGGGGTGGGTGGGTGGCAACGCGGGCGTTGGGCGCTGCGTACGTGTGTGTGTGTGTGTGTGTACCCCGCCCTCGAATCCTGCGCCCTCTCCCTCCCTCTCCGAAGGGCTGGCTCGACCACCACAACCATTGGCGGCTTTCCGACGCGTGTACTTTCATGCCGCTGCCCCCTTTTCTTTCTTTCTGGTACGGCTTGTGTGTGTGTGTGTGCGTGTGTGTGTGTGTGACGAGCTGTGCTCTCCTTCCCGTCGCCTCCATCTTCTTTCCCTCGCTTAGAGTGCGGCATTGACACACGGTGCGGGGTGACGCCGTGGACGCCGAGGCGGTGGGTGCCCGGGGGAAGGGGCAGGGGGCAGCAGCGTAACAGCAGAGGCGGAACAACTACGGCAAGGTCGGCGAGTGACTTGTAGACACCGTCATCAGCACGTCTTCCCCGTTGTTTGTTTTTCTTGGGCACAAGGGGCCGAGCATGTGTGTGTGTGTGTGTAGACTCATTTTTTTCTTTTAAGTGTGTGAGTAGGCGCGTGTGTCTGAGTCTCTGCTGAACGAGCGTACTCGCATCCCCCCCGTCTCTTCGATGGTTGTTCGATTCTCGTCCGCGGCAGCACTTCCGCCTTCTCCTGTAGAAGACGCTCCTCCTGCGTCCCCATGCCTGTGCGCACTCTGCCATGCTCCATCTTCCTCTACTCCCTTCTCTTCCTCGCCGCCATCCTCTTTCCCTTCTGTGGACACCGACTGCACTTCTCTTCTCGCGTGTTGAGCGCATGAGTTTCTAGTCTTCGTCCCTTTGGTGCCCGCTGCTGCTGCTGCTTTCTATTTTGTATTCGCCCGACCCTTTCACACACACACACACACACACACATGCGCACGCGCGTGCTGGTGCAAGAGTGTGTTTCTGTGCGCGCCCCCCCTCCCTCCCCCTTTTGCTTCCCTCGTCAAGCCGCGGCCGCGACGCAGCCACTTCATAATTTATGTAGTGTTCCTCCTCCTCATCTACCCACCCCCATACGTTCCTGTTCCCCTTCCCTATCTGTGTGCTCCCCTTTCGCGCGTGTTTGTGCCTGCATCTCCCCCCTACTATGTGTAGCGCTACTAGCATCAACACGAAAAAAAAAAGCAAGGAAAGACATGCGCCAAATGGGAAAGAAACGAACGACGCAGCCAGTGCCATCGCCGGGAAAACTGTACGACGGGTGCTGCAAGACACCGGAAAGCTGTACGATGTTGTTGTGCGCGAGCGTCGGGGAGAAGGAGGGCTGAGATGGACCGAAGGAACGGAAAGTGGGAGGGGCCCCATCCCCCCCTTCTCCGTTGCGCCCGCTGCAGTCGAGTGATACGCATTCGCTGCGCAGCCGAGCCCTACAGCTCACTACAGCGTAACTCAGCGCTCCACCTTCTCCACGCCTGCCTCTTCGAGCCTCTCGAGCCCCCCTCCGACAAGTCCGCACATCAGCATAGCAACTCTGCGACTCTGGAGGGAGCGTCGTGGGAGCGGCGTGAGGTCGGCGGCAAAGCGCCGTACCTTCTTCACGCCAACCCACGTAAACATGAGACGTGCACATGTCCCTCTTTTGGCATCCCTGCGTATCACCGCTCCAACCTCCCTTTTGCTTTTTTTTTTTCGCGTCATGCGCCGTCCACCCGCCGCACATGGCGACGACAGCAAAGGTGCACCCGGATCGGCTGCCGCCTCACGGAGAAACACACACACTCACACATACACAAGGCAACTTTCCGCCGTGCTCTTCCACGGTGTGTGTGCGCTACCGATAACATTGTACATCGCCTTATTCTCTTTGGGTTTGTTTCTTCCCCTATCATCTGCCGCGCTGCACGAGCACACACCGTCGCGCACGCTTCCCCCTTCCCCCCTTCACGACACTGTCCCAGCACCTACCGCGCAGCTGCGGCGTTTCGTTGCCGGTTTCGGTCTATCGCCGCCCCCCCAACACTTGCCAAGGCTGCCTTTGCCTCTCTCCTCCCACGACTCAGCTGAGCTCCTCCCCTCTCCCAAACACACCCAGCCACACACACACACACACACACACACACACACACACAAGACGACCTTGCCAACGCGGCACCTTAGATAACTAACGTAATAGCCACCACCTTTGTTTCCTGTTCACATCTCTGTTTCCCTACTCCGTGCCACACCTCGTAAAGTCTGTCTTCTCCCTTGCAGGCAGCCTATTTCAGTCACCGCGCGTGCGTGTCGTCGCACTGCACAACCCTCCGTCAGCCACACCCCCCTCCGTCAGCCACACGTCTTCTCTTTCTCTCCTTTCCGCGTCCCACCGCCAAAGAGCGCACGCGTGGGGCCTCACGCACCGCCGCTCACTCAGACTCGACCTGCACCCGTACGCCTCTCGAGCTCGAGTCCCACACACGTTGTCGAGGCGTCTCCAGCCCTCGCCATTGTTGTTGGCCCACGTAGCGCCTTCCACACCCTCCCCCCTTCCGTAGCCAGTTGTCCGCTGCGTGCACCTCCATCAGGACACACACTCGGCATGTTCAGCTGTCTGTATCACGCCGCGCCTGCCGCAGCAGTGATGCCGTGCCGCAGCAGCCGCCTGCGTCGCGCAGCTCGTGCGGCGATGCGTCCGGCCAGGTCTGCGGCAACAGCGGCCTTCGCGCTGCACGTTCCGCGCCGCAGCTTCTTCTCGCAGGCCCCACCCGGCGCCGACCTGCTGCGGCGCCTCGCGGCATCAGCCGGCGAGCCTGCCAAGGCCGTGTCGCCGCTTGCGTCCCTGCGCCCCCCGGCGCCGCCCTCGGCCTCCGACGCGCAGCCCTTTGGCTCGCTCAACCGCCGCAACACGATCCGCCGCTACGTGAACGTGAACGCGCCGGCCGGGGCTGACAAGGTGGCAGCGGCAGCACCACCACCACCGCCACCCACGTCCAGCACCGCCGAGGCGCGCGAAGCGGGAGCGGTGACCGCGCCGCCGCCACCGCCGCGGATGGACCTGCACCGACTCGTGCGTCGCCACCACGGCAGCGCGGCGCCCCGCGCGGACAGGAGCGCTGCACCAGTCGCCCAAGCAGCGACGGCGCACGCTGAAACCGGCAACGCGACGGTGGCCAAGGCGCAGGCGGCCATCGCTGCTGCTGCTGCGACGCGGTCTGCACAGGCGGCGTCGTGTGAGAGTGGCGGGACCGCGCGGGGTGCGGCGAGTGCGTCGCTGGACGATGACCAGGGCCCCTCGCAGAAGACTTCGGGCCGCGGCAGCAGCAGCAACGCCGCAGCCGCGGGGCGGCATCACTCGCAGGTGTACAAGGAGCGCTGCACAATTGGTTGGTCGCCCGAGGACTTCTACCGTGTCGTGGCGGATGTGGAGCACTACGCCGCCTTCCTGCCTTGGTGTGCCGGGTCGCAGGTGCACACGACTCGCCGAGTGCGCGTCCCACGCGGGGCCCGCCGCCTCACGGGCCCGACGGCAGCGGCGGCTGCGAGCGGCGCCGCCGCCGGCGGTAGTAGCGGCAGCAGCGTCGCGGCAGCAGAGGCGGCAGAGGCGGAGCTCGTGGACGCCATTGAGATGACGGCGACGCTGACGATTGGTTTCTCGTTTTTGAAGGAACAGTACACCTCGCGTGTCACGCTGTACCCCGGCAGCAAGATTGTGGCCGCTCTCTACGACGAGGACGAGCAGCACCCCAGTGCCGCAGCAGGGTCGGCGGCGGAGGCGGGTGCAGCGAAGGGAAGCCACAGCAGTAGCAGCAGTAGTACGAGTGGCAGCGCGGTGCTCTCGTTCTTCAAGAGGGCCGCCTCGACCGCCGGCGCCGTCGCGCGGCGCTCGATTCTCAAGCACCTGCTGTGCGAGTGGGAGTTCAGCCCCGTTCCGGGGAAGCCGAACACGGTCGAGGTGCTCTTCTCCGTCTCCTTCGAGTTCAAGAACCCGATGCACAGCCACATGATCATGTCGAACGTCGTGACGCTGATGACACGCAGCTTCGAGCGGCGCTGCGAGAGCCTTTACGGGCCGCCGTCGGCGACGAAGGAGTCGCTGCCGCTGCTCTCGTGAGTGCGCTGGGCCGTGGTGGCTGAGGCCACGCGAGCTCTCCTGCTTCCCTACCGCATCGCCCTATCGCCTGACGTGTGAGGCTCGAGTGTTGACACGTCGCATACGCGCTCTCCTACCTTTTTGTTTTGTTCTCGGTTTTCGGCTCAACTCCATCTGCGCCCTTCTGTGTGTACTCAGTGTATCAGCATTACCGACACGGCAGAATCAGAAGTGCAACTGCTGCGCTGCCACCGCCCGCGTGCTTTCCACCTTCCCCTCCTCTCTGCCCCCCCCCCCCTCTCCATCCGGACGTGCTGATGTATTCGTGCCCACTCTTTCCCTCCCTCCTCTCCGTAGTTTCTCCCTTGCACACATGCACACGAGTGTGTCTGGCTTGGGCGAGTGCATGCTTGTGTGGCGCGTGTGCGTGCGTCAGCGAGTCAAGGGGGAGCGCACATGTGCGACTTGCGACTATGTACTGCCTATGGCGTGAATGTGTGTTGTGTTTGGTGTCAACCTGTGGCGCGGCCGACGCGTCGCTTGGGTTTCTCTTCTTCTTCATTTTCTGTGTGTTTGCCGCCTCCTTCTTCTGTTTCAGCGGCTCGTGCCGCGGGTTGATCTTCTTGTGTGGGCTTCTTGTCGCGGGTGTGTCGTGTGTCGACATCGGTACTCGCGTGTGGTGCGGTCGGGCGTGGCGTCGAGTGCGAAGCGGCGCATCGGGGACGTCTGGGAATCGCTGCCACGGCAACCAGGGTTGCAGAGAGGGGCTGAACACGTCGGCCAAGTCCCCTTTTGTGCTGTGGTATGATGCGCGTGCTTGCGCTTGTCTCTGTGTAAGTGTGTGCGTGTGTGTGTGTGTGTGTGTGTGTTTGCGACATGAGAGTTGTGTTGCGCCAAGTGCGGTGGGCACTGCTTAGCTCCAACCATGCGTCCCATCGCGCGGCGACACTTCGGTGATGTCTGCCCGACTCTCTCCCACTTCTTTCCGTTTTGGTTTCCATCTTGTGCGGCAAAGCGGCACAGGTGGAGGATAGCGGTGCAGGAGCTCCCCTTCACCGCTTCCCTTTTTTTTTCGTGAAGGGGTTCGAATGGGGTCACTCTGCATGAGGAACTGCGACGGCGCCACGGCGGTGGACTTCTGTCTCTCCCCCTCGCTCTACATCCCACGTGTTACTACGCGAGACTTGCTCGAAGCCGCTGCCACGCGGACACGCTCACACACGAGAAATGAAGACCTACTGACATCGCGGTGAACCATGCGTTGCTACAGTGCACTAGCGGAGAGGCACTTACGACGACAACAACAACAAAAAGGGAAAGAACGGGACGCCGCGCTGGCTGTACTTTTACAGATGGAGGAGAGTGGCTTGATTAGGGCTTCCTCTTCTTAAGATGTCGCGCCGGTGCTGTTCTTTTCTGTTCTCTTCCCGCTCATCCATGCCGCCTCTTGCCGCAAGTCTAACCGACGCGCAGTGCAAGGGGGCAGTCGAAGTCGATGTTGACAACTCCAGTGCGTGTCACGGCCGCACATTCGCAATCACTTTCCTATTCCCTTGCGTATGTCGCTCTCTCTCCCTCTCCCCCCTTCTCGTGAACGCTTCCCCTCCGCTCCATGCAGCTGTTCACAGCGGACGTCTCGCACCCCCCTTTCGCTGCCTCGCTCTCTCCATCTCGACGCACACCGAGGCCCCAGTCACCCGCCCCTGTCTTTCCCTTCTTCTCGGTTGCCCAAGCCTTTCACCGCTGCCCCTCCCACGCACGCGTTCTCCCTCCACTCTCTCTCCCTCACCCCCCCCCCATACACACACACGCGCACCCCAGTGCATCACCGCGACACGTCCGCGGCGTCTCCTCTCTCTCCGTACAACGAGGAACTCCAGCGAATTGCTCTGTCGCTCTCCCCAACCCGCCGTCCAGCTTCCTGTCTTTCCCGCCTTCACCGCTGTTTTTTCTTGCTGTCCGACCGCCGTGGTGCCGCGCTCCTCTCCCCCTCTGGCCCCCTTCCCTCCCCCCCTTCCTCTCACGCCTTAGTTCGGCAAGTGCCTCCTTGGCTGTTCCTTTTACGTGCATCGCACTCCTTCTCCCTTTTACGAAAACTGTGATTTCCGCTCGTCATCGATTCGCCGCGGGTTGCGCAGGCCTCTCTCTCCCCCCTCCCCCCTTCTCGCCCGCCCGTCCGCTATCTTCTATTGTCCGGAAGGTACCACTGCAGCCTCGTGCGACGCACCCCTCCTGACGAGTCCCGTAGTCGCGAACAGCAAAAACGCATCAAAGAGGCCGATACGGTGCTGCTTCGAAAAAGAAGAAAAAAAGCAAAGAAGAAACGCACGGCTCCTGTTGCGCATTCCTCCGTACACAGCTCGACTATCGTGTGCCCCCGCCCCTCCCTCCCCCCTTCCCCCACCTCGACCGAAAGCAGGGAACAGGTGCGGTGCCTGCTCGCGTCTGACTTCTCTCCCCCCTCTATTGCTCTTTTTTTATTGTGTTGATTCAACGCCAAGTCTGTGTTGCGGTTGCGTGTCCCTCGTCGTGCTGTTGTCGCCCACTCGCGTCACTCCCCCGCCACACCCCTCTCCCTCCCTCCTCCTATTGTGGAAGCGCACCCCGCGGCAACTCCCTGTGTCGACGCCCCTCCCCCGCCAGCCCCGTCACTTCGACAACGCAAACCCCACCCAGTCCGTCTTGGTTTTTTTTCTTCCTACGACTATTGCTTGTTTACTTCTTCTTCCACTACCCCCCCTCCCCCTCCCCCGCCCACACACCCCCACACACACTCCCTCCCCCCCTTCGCGTGTGCGGTGGTGCTGTCGGTGTTATATTGCGTCCAGGCGCTGCCACTGGCCCCCCACCCCACCCCGATTCCTTCTTGTTCTATCTCCCTTTCCACTTTCCATTCTAACGGACTCGTCCTCGTAGTGCCTTCGTTTGAGTGTTCGTCTTCGTCGTGCGGTTTTCGTTTTTTTTTTTGTTCCTGACGTTCGTCGACTGCACGTGTTTCTTCCCCCTTTTTCTTCCACTTTCTCTTCTATCAGCCTGTCTCTGTTTCTCTCTCTCTATTGCGACCCTCCCTGCGCGTGTTGTCGTGCGTTGCCCTCGACGTCGTTCTTCCCGCAGTTGTCCGACTCACACGCAGCCGCCACAGCCTTTAGCACTAAAGCTGCTTTCGGCCCCCCCCCCCCCTCCCTGCCTCCCCTCCCTCCCTCGCGCAAAATCTTCGTCCTGCTATTCACACTTGCCCTTCATTGTTTCCTGTTGGCTGGTCGATCGCCCGGTGTAACGAGTTGAGCACGTTTGGCGACGACAGCGCGTGTGTCTGTGTGCGCCATCCTTCCTCTTCTCCTCCCTTCCCCCTCTCACTCTCGTGCAGAACGAGTGCGCGAAAGCGAGCTCGCTGCGTTGGTGCACGCGCACGCACCGCACGTTGTGGTCTACGGCTCCCCCCCCCAACCACCCCACCCCGGCTTCTTTTTTTTTTGTGTTCGCCGGCTTCGCGCTGTGTTCTATTCGTTATTCTTTCTCCACTCATCGTTTGCCTCTTCTCTTCTTCAGCTCATCCGTTCGGGCTTGCGCACCTCCAGTTGGGCCCCCCCCCCCCCACCCACATCCACCTTCTCGGCGAACACCGGCTTCGGTAAAGGCCTCCTCTGCTCCGAGACACGAAACACTCACCGGCTTTCACATCGACGTCGTCTTGTCGTCCCTCTTCCTCTCCTCCTTTTTCTCTCTGTTTCTCGACGTTCCGTACGATATTCATTTTGGCCCCCCCCCTCCCTAAAGGAAACATGCCGCTGCACTCGGCGACCAACCCGGCCCACGCACGCGACGGCCTCGTGCGCGATCATGACGGCCGCCAGTACGTCGCTATCCATCCGATCTACTCCGCCTCCGACACCGGGCGCCGCCGCGTGCTCGCGTGCCGCGTCGTTGTGTGGCTCCTCAGCCTTGTGCTTCTGGTGCTCGCCGTGGCGGGACACATTGTGCCCTTCTGCTACGTCGCCAAGAGCACCAAGAAAACTGACGTCAGGTACTACTCGGCGTGGATGGAGAGGCGCGTGAGGAGCGGCCGCGCCAGCAAGTCCGAGCTGCGCGACGACAACGCCGGCGAGGCCGCACTGGCGGTGCTCACGGTGATCTTTGGGCTCGTGGCCTTTGTGCTGGCCGCCGTCTACGCCGCGCACTGGTCCCGCGACGAGGCGGAGCGGCGCCGCGAGGAGGACGCGAATCGGCGGCTGCAGGCCGCGTACGGCGCCGAGCGCGAGAGCCGCGATGCGTCCAGCAGCGACCGCTCCTCTGAACAGGGGGAGTACGACTACAACGAGAATGCCAGCCATCACCGACACATGCGGCACCACCGCGGCGAGGATGGCACCGCGAACGGCCGCGCGAAGCAGCGCCACGACGAGGGCGACTCGTTCCCGTATGCCAACTCCCGCGTGGTCAATGATGGACGTGTGGTGGAGGTGCCCCACGAAGTGCGTGAGGGGCGCCGGCGTCGCCTCGACCGCGACCTGGGCATTGCCACCTTCTCCATGCTCATCTGTGCCTCCCTGTGCGCGCTGGTCACGTTTGCCCTCATGGCGCAGTACTACACGGAGGAGGTGTTCGACGACGACGAGACGACGGCGCTGGACGCGGGGTTTGCGCTCTTCATTGTTGCGACGGTGGTGGGGCTGGTGGCCTTCGTGGTGCTCGCCATCCCCACAGCGACCCTGCTGTACCTGTGCTGCCCGCCCGGGGTGGAGCAAAGCCAGCTGATGGTGCCGCGTGACCAAGCCGACAACACATCTGCGAGGCGAGGCGAGGGCGAGATGACGGAGATGTCGGCGGTGCCCACGCAGGTGGCGCGGCCGCTCGCCCCGATGGCGCCCCTCAGCTCCACCGGCCACGATCGCGATAACAAGAAGAAGCCACAGGCTGCGCCGCACAGTCAGCAGCAGCAGTACTACGAAGCTCCGCCCCCACCACCGCCGCCGCAGCACGATCCCGCCGGCTACCCGTACACCCAGGGCTACTCCCACAATGGGGGTGCCGGGGAGGGGGCCATGGCTGCGCCGCCGCTGGGGTCTGCGCCTGGCGTCAGCATGACCGTCGCGCAGGGCATTCCGGTTGCCCTGCCCGGGCCTCCGATCGGCTCCCTGCCCCCCGCCGCCACCTCGCAGCCGGCGGGCGGCTACTACCACATGCCGCCAGCCCAGGCCACGGCCCCGTCAAGCCGTGAGAGCGAGTACCCCACGGGCGCTTACTACGCCCCCCCACCGCAGCTCTTCCACGTGACGAAGGGCGGCAAGTCTACCGACTAGCGCGCCGCTACTGCCATACCGTGAGTTTTGCTCCACCTCCCTCTCTCTCCCCCCACTTCGCTTCCTCTCACCCCATGTGAGAGCTGGAGAGGCCAAGAGAGGGTGAGTGAGGGGGGGCCCGGGATCAGGGAAGGTCGCACGATAAGGCCACGCCTCGACCCCCTCGTGGCCCCTAAACGCACGCTTTGCGTCCTTCTTCTCGTTGTGTTGAACCGTGGCCCTCGTCTTTGCGCCCCCCCCTCACCCCACCCCTCCCCACTCGTCACAACTCGTCCGTCCGCCGATGCACTGCGCGTTCCTTCGGCATCTCCTCTTCTACCTCTGCGGGCGCTGTGACGGGGACTGTTTCCTGAAAAGAAAAGAAGCATCGACGTGTGTGTGTGTGTGTCTGTGTGGCCGGGGGGGGGCGTGAAACAGGCAGCGTGATGGAGAGGTGAGGGCAACGACGTGAGGCGAAGTCTAGGAAGGGGAGGGTGTGGAGATGGTAGAGCCTCACCCCGTGTTCGTCTTCTGTCGCACTTCCTGCGTCTGCCTTTCCATCTTCGCGGCTCTTGACGACGCTGTCATTGGCTCAGCCCTACAAACACGCACACACACACACACCCACGCATGCGAGCATGACTGGCAGAACGCCGGTTCACCTCCACTCCCTTTTTTGTTTT
Organism: Zelonia costaricensis; assembly: GCA_030849075.1. Taxonomy (NCBI): domain Eukaryota; phylum Euglenozoa; class Kinetoplastea; order Trypanosomatida; family Trypanosomatidae; genus Zelonia; species Zelonia costaricensis. The sequence goes on along the minus strand of JASAOO010003171.1, from coordinate 2,353 downwards.
TGTTTTCCCTCTTGTGGCCAAGCTGCTTGCTTTGCCGCGTGCTTTCTTTTTTGTTTTGCTGTGTTTGTGCAACTCGTCCTGTTTTCTTTCGCGGAGTGGTTCACCTGTGCACCTCTGCTGCACTCAACCCATGTGTGTGTCTGTTTGTGTGTGTGTGTGTGCGCTTCCGCATCCTTCGACCAGGTCCGTGCCTGTCTTGTCGTTTCTTCTTCGTTCTTTTAGCAAAGAAAAATGGGGTTGGCATGCCTGCTAAGCGGGAGAGCATGTGTAAAGCAGCAGGTAGGGGGGGGGGAAGAGGAAGGGAAGGGGGTGGTGGTGGGTGGTGACTCTCAGTGCGTGTGGGGTGCCCGGCGTGGGTAACCTGCTACCGGCGCCCCCCCCCCTCCTGTCCACCCGTCCAGCTCTCCGCTTCCGCTCGACTACGTCTCGTCCTGTTCACTCAAAAAGTGTGACGGACCTGCAGCTGACGCATCACCTACGTCCGCCCCCCCCCTCCTGAAGTCGTACCTCCCCTTTCCAGTCTCCCCCTTTTCTTTCCCCTTCTTCCTCTTTCCCACCCCCCTCGCCGCGCCAGGCTGCTGATGTCACGTCAGCATCCCCTCCGTTATTTTTCTTTTTTTTGTGTGTTTGCGTTTGTTGTTGCGTGCGCACGGTTGCGGCCGTCTTCTTTCTTCTCCCCGACAGAACTGCGACGTGGCGTTTGGCGCTCGTGTCTCCTCTCTCTTTCTCTGTTTGATTCGTCTTCGTTTCCTTCGTTATTTGTTCGTCGTTGATGGGTGGTGTGTGGCAGAGGATTGCGACGACGGGCAACCAGCAACTTGCGAACCACACACACAGCGCGGGAGACGCAGCTGAAGGAAGACTCGGAGCTCCTTTCATGCGCGTGTATCGCCACGTCGATCGCCCCCTCCCCCCACTCCTCCTCGGCGCGGAAGCGTGTGCAGGTTGTCCCGTGTGTGTGTGTGTGTGCATGTGTGTGTGCGTGTGTCAGCTAATGTAGCGCGGCGACGCAGGAGTGTGGGGATTGCGTGCGTGACCGTATCTGTAGAGGCCGCCGCTCCAACACCCCTCCGTGGGTGCGCCTCCCCCCCTTCTCTCCTTGCCGTGCGCCATCACCTCCGCGCTCCACCTCCCGCCGCCGCCACCGCCGCCGCCGCCGTCTCTCACTCGACAAGCCGTCCTGGTTGGCGTTGTCGTCGCGTCTGGTACGACACGCTGTGCCCAGGCTGGCGCTGCAGCTCCTTCACCCGCGTTCGCTCTCCTGGCTACACAGACCACGGAACACGCGCCGGCAGCACGTGTCACGGACGAGAAGCGCGAGAGACGCGGAGGCTCGGCGCCGTTCGAGCTGCGCCGACCTTGTACCGCGATCCGAGCACGGCACACAGTGTTCCCGCTAACGCACCTCGCTTCCTTTATGACTACCATGATAAACGCACATGAACACACACACACACACACCCACACACACGCACAAACACGCGCCGCTGCCAGAAGCTCCTGCACGTATTCTCTCTCTGAAGCTTGTTACGGGCCACCTAGTTGGCGTGTCACATCTCGCCTTCCGCATGCGTGCTGCCTCGCATTGCCTGTGTGCTGTGCGTTCCGTGTCTGTCCGTAGGTGTGTGTGTGTATGTGTGTGAAGTGGCCGGCCGCGCTGGTGGGTGCCACGCCGCTTCCCTTGTAGCCCGCGTCCCTACAAAGGTCCTGTTGGTTCTGTGCTCCCCCTTGCACACGCGCGGCGGCATCGCGCCGAGAAGGACGTCCGTGTGGGGCGTGGAAAGCCCACCCCGCGCTGTGTGCTGTGGCTTGTGCCGTGGCGCCCCCCCCCCTGCCTCGCGGCGCACACTAGCGCCGTGAAGTGCTGGGAGGAGTGCTCTCAGACCGCCGCTGCCCCCCTCCCCTTCCCCGCCTGACACTGTGGAGGCGTGCGCGGAGGTGCAGGCTGCGCTATTCCGACTGCTGCTGCGGCTCTCTGCGCGTTATCCGTTCTCCGGCCCACCATCCCCCTCCACTCCGCAACCATCTTGCTGGGCCACCCCAGCCCTTCCGCCCGCGCTACCAGCCTCTTGTACTCACTGACACCGACACTGAGTGCTCTACAGAGACCCACACCCACACCCACCCACACCCACCCACCCGCACCCACCCACCCACACTCAAGCAGAGAGCAACACCCACGCACACTTACGTGCACCTATAAACGTGTCCTCTCCGCTTTTTGTTAACGTTGTTGCGGGGTCGCCTTGCAGCAGGTGCCAGCGCCGCAGCTCAAGATCTTTCTGAAATCGCTTCTCTGAAACCGCCTCGTGGCCTCCTGGTGTGTTTGGGGCCCGTTTTCTCTCCGCTGCAT
>JASAOO010003170.1:0-26589 GCA_030849075.1 Zelonia costaricensis | reverse complement strand
GATCCTCCTGTCGCGTCTGTGCCCGCGCGGCTCGGAGAGTGTGGTGTATGCGCTGCTTGCCGGTTTCGCCAACCTCGGCAACACCACTTCGTCGTCGCTGGGCGCCATCATCATGGAGTACGGCTGGAGCGTCTTCAAGCGGGACGATGCGGGCTCGCGCTGCAACTACGACAACCTGCCGTGGCTGCTGTTTGTCTGCAACATCTGCACGCCGATGCTGGTGGTGCCGCTGAGCATGATGCTGCTCCCGAAGGCCCGCATCTGCGACGACATCGATGTCGACGGCAAGGTGATCCGCAAGTCTTTGGATCAGCATGTCGTGAAGCGCCAGTCGTCGAGCTCTGACCTCGAGCCGATGATTGCGGAGGCGGAGCCGCTGCACGAGCCGAAGAAGGCCACGGCGGAGGCGCAGCACCCGCGCACCGAGGCCGAGGCCAGCGTCCACGTTGGCACGCCCAAGACGAAGTAAAACTCGACTGCTTTGCTTTCCTTTTCCCCTTCCTCTCTTGTGTTCGTGATGTGAAGGATTAACCCTTGTGAGAGTGCTGCTCGGCTGGCGCCGCATGTGTCGTTGGTATAGAATCAGCTTTGCCGGGTGTGCGGTGCGTCGTTGCACGCCCACTGGTCCCAAACTCAAACGCGCACACGCGCACCGCTTTCTCCAGCTCTTGTTGTCCTCGACGCCTCCCCTCCCCCCCCCTTTCGCCGCCGCGCACGTGTCCGAGATATGCCAAGCCTCAAGTTCACTCACTGCCCCACACAAGTCTGTCTCTCCTCGTTCACACACGCACTGCACACGGGTGTGCACCTATGCATGCATGTGTGTGTGTGTGTGTGCGATGGCGCTCAGGCTGTTGTGTGTGTATGTGCCCCCCCCTCTCCCTCCTCCGTGCTGCGGCCTTCATTCCTCTTTACTGAGCCCTCTTGTTTCATTTTTTTCCTGTGGACGGTCTCGCCGTTTCGCGCGTTGTTGCCGCCCGCCCTAACTCGGAACTCGACGCGTCCCTCCCCTGCACCCCCTCGCCCTTCCCTCCTCAGTCTCCACCCTCCCTCCCACCGCACCGTCTCCGCTCCCAGCGTGCACCTCTTCCACGTGCCACCCCGCCACCCCCAACATCACAGCGCATCGTCGCAACCTTCCAACAGCGTCCCCCCCCCCTCTCCATCAGAGGCTCTCTGGAGTCTTTGTTCTTTCTCTGCTCTTTGTTGACTGCAAGACGCCGAGGCTGTGAGATGCACGTGATGCCCGTGAGGCGGCTGCATATGTGTGTGTGTGTGTGTGTGTGTGTGCTCAGTGAGGGGAGGGGACGGGGGGCAGAGGGAGAGTCATCCGAGAACCGTCTAAGCGGGCCAAGACACACCGTCCCTCGTTTCCGAAAAAGGGGAACCCCCCACGGCTGAAACACGACAACCCACATTCATCCCTCCCTCCCCCTCCCCCCTCTCCTCTGTCTCTTCTTTTCCTTTTCGCCTTCTGTTTTCGTTAAGTATGCGCTTTTTTTTTCCATACTTGTGCCCCTTGGTCTATTTATCTGTTTCTCCGTGTGTGGCTTTGTTTTTGCTACGCCTGTATGCTTGTGTGTGTGTGTGTGTGTGTGTGTCCGTCATGCTTCGATCTCTTTTTTATATATGCTCTACGCCTTTCACGACCACTGTTCTCTGTCTCGCCCCCTCTCTCGCACTCACACGCACACACCCTTCGTCTCTCCCAGTCCCTTACTCACTGGCAGACTTCATGTGTCTGTTGTGGTGTTCCCCTTACCTGCCATCGCGTCCATCGAGGTTGCCTCGCCCTCATCCCCGCTCCCCCCCCCCCTCCCTCCTCCTCCCTCTCCTGTTTCTCCTCTTCTCGCCTCTCCACAATGACCTCGTCGTTGCCGCTGCGTCGACCAGGCCCATCCCCAGGCAGGCATGCAAGCAGTAGACTCCCCCTCTTCTCCACCCCACNTACCGCTTGTTCTCGCTTCTTTCTTTTCCTTTCGATCTTGTCTCCGTTCTCTCCATCTGCGTGTGTGTATGTGTGTGTGTCGCCTGTTGAGAAGGAAGGGAAAGGGCCGACAGGGATGAGGGACGAAGCACCAGGCGTGGACTGCAAGAAGAAAAGACAAAGAGGCGCCTGCCACGCCTGAACGGTGGAGCTGCTTACCCCCCCCCCGCCAGTGCTTCCCCGAACTCGCATGCACCCCGTCTCTTCTTCGTCCGCTACCCCCCCCCCTCCCCCTCCCTCCCGCTTTCTCATAGCATCTCCGCCTGGCTGGCATCGTCTCTCCTGGTCTGTATTTGCGTTCACCTTTCTCTCTCTGAGTCTCACGTGCGTCTACCTCTCCCCCCCCGCCCCCTGGGCGGCTCTCGACCCCTACCGAAGAAAAACGCAATCCTACACGAAAGAACAAAGGGCCTGCAATTTGCCTTCTCATTCTAATTCTATGTCTCACTTTTTTTATTATTATTCCTCTAATTGAGGATGTGTTGTTGTTTTTTTCGTGTGCCATTGATGTGTGTGTGTTTTACAATTTTGGTGTTCATCTCGCACCTCCCTCACCCCGCCCCCATCTCCGAGGCTGTTGTAAAACGCTTTGTTGCCCTCGGCGGTGGGGGACGATGGGGAGGCGGCGACGCGCGAGAGGCAGGAGCGCGCTGCCGCGGTTGTATGTGTTTGTGCGTGTTTGTGTGTGTGTGTGTGTCCGGGTGTGGGTCGACCCCTCCTGCCTGATTCGTCTCGTCTTTCGATTCTCTTATTGCCTTGCCTTGTCTCGCCTCGCTCTTTGCCGCCGCCATGGGCCCTCGTTCTGATGGCTGACCGGCTGTCAGGATCGCACCTGCGGCGCTTCATCTGCCATTCCCTTTTTTGTTGTCGTCTGTTTGTTTTGTGTGCTTGCTTCAAGTTTCCATTTTTCCCTTGTGTTTGCGTTTACCCCCTCATGTCGACGGCGGTTTCAAAGCCGCCGTCGGCTGTTGTAGCTCCCCCTCCACCCACCCACTCACCCAAACCTTGTCTCCAACTCGGTTTTAAATGTCCTGCTGATGTATTGGTTTATATAAATTGCGCCAGTGCATGCCAGTCTCCGTGCGTGGATGCGTTTGCTTGCGTGTGTGTGTGTGTCGCACCTCCAGCACTCGACCCTTCCAATCTTCAGTGCCCCTTGCCGTTCTTTGGTTCTTTTTCTTCCTTCTTTGCCTCCCTTGCCCCCCTCCCTCAGCTCACTGTAGTCTGCGCGTGTGCGGGTGAGTGGGTGTGTTTGTCGGAGAGTAACACGTTAGGTAACAGCACCAGTTCCACCCTCGTCATCTTGCTGCTCCTTCACTGGGTGGAAATCGAGCGGGTTGGGGGGGCAGAGGCGGAGGAGGTGAGACGGGACAGCGGCGCCACATGGTGCCCTCGCATCTCCTCTCTCTCCACAGCCCCCCCCCCCTCCCTCCCTTCCTGTTCCACACCTACACTCCCACCCTTCCCGGTCTGCATGGCCCCCCCCCACCCACGGCGGAGACGACCGGAGCGACGACAACGAAGGCAGGCGTGGAGCTGTCCCAGGGCCGACGCACACCCTCTCCTCCCCCACCCTCCCCCTCCCTCCCCATTTCCAAAAAAAAAAAAAACGCGTGCTTTATCTTTGCTCGCATGCGGCGCGTGTGTGCGCCCTCCACCTGCAGGCCCCGTGTCGTCGCCGATCTCGCCTCTCCTCCATTCGCCAGAGACGGGAGAAGAAATACCCCTCCCATCCCCCACAATCAAAGAAGAGAAACAACGCGTGTTGCGTCCACCGCCCCTCTCGTCGCCTCCCTGTCCGGCTCTTCTCGCTCTGTTCCTTTCGCAACGCGCGCGCGGCTCCTCCGCTCCCCCATTCCCCCTCCCCCCCCCCCCCCGCATTTCGCCCTCTCCGGCACGACGGGTGTGTGCGCGTGAAGACACAGACAGGGGAGCGGGGGGAGGTTCGGTTCGGTGTCGGCGGCGCCGCGCGCAGCCATGCCCCGCGAAGGCGAACGGGGGTAGGTCGTTGACGTGCTACGCAGCCTGTTCAGGTACGCCTGCTCCCTCGCGCGTTTTTCTTTGGTTTCTCAAGGTGACTCGTACGGGGGGTGGGGGGTCCGCATCTCCCGTCTTTCGCGTGTTTCACTGTTCTCCCGTTGTGTGCTTTTTTTCTCGTTTTTCATTCCTGTGACGCCTCGCGGTGTCCGACTCTACCGTCCTCTACCCCACAGCTTCCACGTCAGATCTCATTCCTTTTTTTTTCTGGTCTGTGAAGACACCTCGCTGCCCTCTACTTCTGCCGTGTGTTTCTTTCCCTCTGCCGCTGTTGACCCTCCCCCTCTCTCTCTCCCTCGACGTTCGATGCGCGCCTTTTCTTCTCTCCACTCTTCTTCTGTTTTCCCATCTTCTGTGGTCTGTTGATGTTACACAGCACGTGACGATCGCCGTCCCGCCGCCTCCCCCCCCCCCCCGCGCCCGCCNGTGCGACTCCGCAGCTCGCTGGTGCGGACACGTGTGCCGCCGCGGGCCTCCCTTTACCCCTCACCCCCCTCCCCTCTTCTCGCGATGGACGTGTTGCCCGGTCTGGAGTGATGGAGATTGACCTGTAGAGGCAGGGGCCTTGGGTGGGGAGGTGGTGCGGAGTAGGGAGGGGGGCAAAGGGCTCCCGCCTGGAGGGGTGAGGAAGGAGAGAAGACAAAATACGCGTGATGTCGCGGTCATCCTCAGCTGCCCTCCCCCTTCATTCAAAGTGCATCGGCACGCATCACGCCGCGCGTGGGTCTGTGGCCGTCTGTGTGTACGTGTGACTTCACCACCTCGCCTCCCTTTCTCCCTGCGTCTTCTCTCTTGATTTTACCTTTGTTTTTGGTCCCTGTTCACCTCGTCCCCGTGTCATCGTCGCATACGCTCCTCTCGTCCTTGGCTCCGTCACTGCCACTGCGTGGCGCCCGGAAGCCCACGGATGTGATCTGAACCTGGCCCCACCACCACTATCCCCCCCCCCCGCGTACCTCCCTGCCCTCCGCCACAGCTCTCTGTGCCCCTACCCTTCCCACGCCATCTCACCGTTTTCTTTTTTGAGCTGCTTCACAGTGCGAAGACCCTCGCCTGGTGAGAAGAGGGGAGGAAAGGGAGAAGCGGAAGGTGGGGGTGGGGGAGACGGCGGGGGGGGAAGGGGGGGCCCCCGCACACGACAAGAACAAAGACAGCACCGACACGACCCGTGATGCAACAGCAAGCGACGCAGCAGCGAGGGGGTGGGAGGATGGCGGGTGCGGTCGACATGCCGCCTGAGGGCTGCTCGGCTACCTCCCCCTTCCCCGTTCTGTCTTCATCGCCCCCCCCCCGCCGTTAGCGACTGCCTTTCTTTCTGCCATGACCTCAATCTCCATTCCCTCCATCCTTTCCCGTCTCCCACGGCGTACTTGCTTCTCCCCCCCCCCACCCCACGTCACACACACACACACACACACAATACGCAGGTTCAAGCATCTCAGACGCAACGTTACCGTAGAGTGCACTACCCACTTCCCGACGCGCTCTTCCACGACGACACTGCAGCCCTCTCGCTCCCCTCCCCCCCCCTCCTCCCACGTACACTTTCACTATTTCTCGCTTAGCCTCTCTCTCTCTCTTGCTTAGCGTCTTCGTTTTCACGCCTCTACCGTCGCCATCAGCGTGGCAGCGCCTCACCCACCCATCCCACGAATCGCAACAGCAACCACAACGTGGCAAAGGCCAAGACACACACAAACACACAAACACAAACACACTTGCTGCTTCACATTCATCGCCATCAAAACTCGAAAAGGAAAAAAAAACCACGCATAGCAGACGCCCTCTCCCTCCCCCTTCCCCTCCCCCACTTCCCTTCCAGGTCTGCAGGCAATTCGCACGCACCTGCGCCCCCTCCCCCCCCTCCCCAACCACTGGCGCCCACGTAAGGGAACTCCTTGCCGTCCCCCCCCCTTCCCCTCCCGCCTTGCCTTCCCTTCCCTTCTTTCTCCCCCTCGTTCAAACCGCCTTCTGCACATCACCTGATTATCTGGTTTCACCCCTCTCCTGATCGAGGTGCATCGACTCTTGGCTTTGTTTCGTTTTTGTGTGTTTGCTTTTGGCCTGTCGCCGTTCGCTCTTCTTCAGCTTCTCCCTGTGTTTCTTTCCCCCTCTTTTGAGTTTCGCCCCTGTGAACTCTCAGTACCGCGTTCACGTCTACGTGTGCGTGGCTCTGCTGTTTGCCAGTCTGCCCTCTTCTCCATCGACGCTTCTTTCCACACAGAGACACACTACACTGCCAGGCACCCCAGCCCGCACCGCCTTCTCCTCTCCTCTGCTCTTTGTTTCTGTTCCTCTCCTCACGTGTCTGCGAAGATGTCCGCTGTCGTGCCGAAGTTCATCGACGACGCAGCCACCGTCGTCGACGTCGCCGTGGATGGGCTCTGCGAGCTGAACAACCGCGTCAAGAAGATCGAGAACACCAACGTGGTGGTGGCCTCGAGCGTTGACCCGACCAAGGTCCTCCTGCTCTGCGGCGGCGGCTCGGGCCACGAGCCCGCGCACGCCGGCTTCGTGGCGAAAGGGTGGCTGAGCGCGGCGGTGTGCGGCAGCGTCTTTGCCTCCCCGCCCACGGCGCACGTGAGCGCTGGCATCGAGTACCTGGCAAAGCTGCAGGGCCCGGACGGCCCGGGAATCCTCGTCATCATCAAGAACTACGCCGGCGACGTCCTCAACTTCGAGTACGCCGTGCGGCAGGCGCGGGCGCAGGGGATTCAGATCGAGACGGTGCTAGCCGCCGACGACGCAGTTTTCGGCACGGAGGATGGGGGCAAGCGGCGCGGCGTGGCAGGGTGCTGCGTGCTGTACAAGATTCTCGGTGCGGCGGCCGAGCGGGGCCTGTCGCTGGCGCAGCTCAAGGCCCTCGCCGACCGCGTCTCGCGCAACACCCGCTCCATCGGAGCCGCGCTCTCCTCCTGCGCCCTGCCCGGCAACCCGCCGTCGTCGGTGCTGTCAGCCGGCACGGTGGAGGTGGGTCTCGGCATCCACGGGGAGAAGGGTCTGCTGCAGATCCCGTTCGAGGGGGCCGCATCGCTGCTGCGTCTACTCGTTGGCATTCTTCTCGGCCGCAGTACCGTCGACATCCCGGGCAAGACGTCCGCCATTGAGGCCGGCGTGAAGGCGCTGCTGCTGGTCAACAACCTCGGCGGTACCACCGACCTGGAGATGTCCACCATTGCCCACCACGCCCTGCACGAGCTCGCCGCCGCGCACATCACCGTCGTGGGCGTGCACAGCGGGCGCCACATGACCGCGCTGGACATGCACGGCTTCTCGCTCACCCTGCTCGTGATCGAGGACCAGGGCGACCTCGCGTACATGCTCAACACCAACGCGCTGCAGAAGCCGTTCATGAACTTCCACGCCCCGCAGATGAGCCACGCCACGGTGCCCGGACCGCTGACCGCGCTGCAGCTCGCCAAGCAGACCCCCGCAGGTGCCAGCTGTGCGGACCAGAGCCCGCTCTGCGCCGCGACCCGACGCGTCTTCACGAAGCTGCTCACCATGGAGGCATACTTCAACAGCCTCGACGCGGAGGTCGGTGACGGCGACCTCGGCAGCGGCGTGCACCGCGCGGCGGCGGCCGTGCTGGAGCTCGCGCCCCATCTGCCGTGGGAGGCGGATGTGCGGCGCACCTTCACGCTTATCTCCAAGGCGGTGGCCGACGCCTGCGCGGGCACCTCCGGCCCCCTCTACGGCGCGCTGCTGATTGGCGGCGGCGGCGGGGCGGCGGCGGCGCTCAAGGCGAACGAGGGCGCCGTCGCGGCGGTACGGGCGGCCATGGCGCAGGCGAGCCACGACGTGCAGGAGCTCGGCGGGGCCCGGCCCGGGGACCGCACGATGGTGGACGTGCTGGAGGGGATGCGGCTGTCCGCGGCAGTGGAGGCGGCGACGACGATGCCGGCACTGCTGGAGGCGGCGCACGCGGCGGCGCGGCAGGCGGCCGACGCGACGGCGATGATGCCGGCCAAGTTCGGGCGGAGCCGCTACATGGAAGGGAAGGAGATCGGGAAGAAGGACCCCGGGGCGGAGCTGGTGGTGGCCTGGCTGGAGGCCCTCGTCGCCCCGGCGGAGTAGCCGCTGCACCCTCGACTCAACCCACACCCACACACAGACGCGTGCGCCGCACCTGACCGCAGGAGAGGGGGGCGCCTCCACCCCCCTCCCACCTCGTCCTGCCCATACCCCAAAACGTTTCACCTCTCTCTTCTTTCTCCTCCATCTCTGTTGTGTGGGTGTGTGTGTGTGTGTGTGATTCTATTTTCTTTCTTCGCCGTGTCTCGTCTACGTGTCGTGGTGGACCGGGTGCGCTCTCGGTCCCAGCTTTTTTTCTTCTCCTATTCCACTACCTGTGTGTGTGCGTGTGTGTGCGTGTGTGTGTGTGTGTCGGAGAGGGGGGGTGGTTTTCGTGATGCACGTAAGCAACCCCAGCCGTCGTGAGGAGCGGGCCTCAACTCGATGCTCGCTGCAGGTCTGCGTGTGTGTGCATGCGTGCATGGCGCAGTGGAAATGCGCCAGACTCCTCCTCCCTCCTCCTTGCAGGTTCCGGCACCGTGTCTTCCCCTGTTGGCCGTTCCACGTGGGTATCGACACGCAGGCCACCACGCCTGCACGTGTTGTTGACCGACGACACCCCCATCAAGTCCGGCTGCGCAAACAAGTGTGTGGGACGGCGAGGCCCAGACCACGCCCCCGATCTGGAAACAAAAAAAGGAGAAGAGGAAAAGAAGCGATGTGTAGCGCCACGTATGCGCCGGTGGACGGCCTCCACTTGGAAATACCGCCCCGGCCCCCCCCCCCACTCCCACTCTCTCCGGGAGGACGGGGGGGGGCGGGGGCGGGGGAGTTGAAGCAGCCGTAGCGGCAGCGGCGCCTCCTCGACAGCTGCGTCAAACGAGACAAGAAGACAATGTGTGGACTCGCTGTGTTCTCTCGTGTTTGTGTGTGTTTTGTGGATGGGGAGTGCGTGGAAGCAGAGCCACGGTGTGTGGGTAACTGTGTTTTGGCGTCCACATGATGGACGACACTCCTCCCCCCTCCCCCCCCCGCCGCATTCGTCTGCTGAAGCATGTCTCCCTCTCCGCCTTTACACCTCTTCTGCCTTCTCCACCTTCGACGTTCGACTCAACGCCTCTTCAGTGTTCTGTTTCTGCCTGCCCCTCACACGCATACGAACACACATACATGTAAGCGTAGGAAGGGGTTCTAGCATCGTCAGAGGTGGCTGCAAGTACCCACGCGCACACACGGTCACGGAGACCCGCTTCATAGACGCCGCTGGAGCTGCCCGAGCACGAACATACGACTGTGCTCCCCTCACCCAACCACCTTATTCCTCCTGTGCACTCCGCCACTTCTGCTCTGCCCGTCACCAAAGCGAGCAAAGAATGAACCGCGCCTGCACGCCGCCGCCGCCGCCGCCACCGCGGCGTGCCCCATCGATTGACGCCTCCGCCACCACCTCGTCGGTCGTGCTGCTCTCCGACTCCTCGCACAGCACGGAGCACGTAGGCCGCACGCGCGCCGACACGCGAAGCGCTTGCGCCGTCCTGCCCCTCACGCAGGAACGGCTCTGCTCTCTTGCCCCGGCGACACACGACCGCAGTGGTGGTCCTGAGGAGCAGCACGCGTCGCAGGATGTCTGGGTTCGCAGCTGGCTCGCCAACACCCCGGCAACCCCTCCGCCTCCGCCAGCGGACGAGAACCATTCCGGAAGCGACACCACGGAACGCGTGTCTCGCAGCCTTGGCGAGACCCCGGTGCAGCCACGCAAAACGAGTTGCGGCCGGCGTGCAGCCTCCGCCTCCTCTCCCGATGACAGCCGGCACCCCCTCACGCCATCCCCGCAGCGGCCACACTTCGCCTTTGTGGCACCCGCGGCGGCAGACCTCTTCACCACGCCTCCGCGGCGATGGCCGCCTCCTTGCGACACCCACGGGCAGCCCGCCACGGCACCGGCGCGGACGACCACCGCGCAGCACCCAGCGGCTGCCCTCGCCCAGCTGTCGCCAGCACGCCCTGTGCCACCCCCGCCCCTTCTCCAGCCGTACCTCGCCGTCCCGCTGCAGCGTGTTGGCGTAGCGAACACCGCAGTCGACCGCGACAGCAACAGCAGCCGCGGCAGCGCAAGTGAATCTCGTCGGTGTCGGCCGCGCTGCACGATGTCAGCGCCGATGCTGACGCCAGCGCCCGCCTCCGCGTGCACCCCGCCGGGCGTCCTTGCCGACAGGACCCCCACCGCCTCCGCCACGGCACAGCACCCTGTGCGGGACGCAGTTTCCTGCCTTGACCGTGCCCAGCATCCGCACCGCCCAGCCGCAGACCTCGTCTTGCTGCGTGTGTGCACCCTCTCCGGGGTGACCCTGCGCGTTACGGTGGACCGGCGGATGCGCGCGACGGCGCTGTTGCAGGCGGTGGCGGACTACCTGCACGTGCGCACCGACCATGTGCAGCTGACGCACACCCGCACAGGGGCGAGCTTCACCTCTAGCGCACCCGCAGCAGGCGCGGAGAGCGCAGCGGCAGCGGCGGGAGCGGCGGGAGCGGCGGCGGCGCAGCGGCTCTGCGACGTCGCCGGGCTGCAGCCCGAGGACGTCTTTGTGGTACGGCTGCGTCCAACCGCCCCGCTGGGCGCGTCGTCGGCAGGGATGCGCACGTCCCCGTCACCGACGCGGCCAACACACCCGCGGCGACGTGGGCAGCGGCAGACGGGCGCCGCGGCGGCCGCGCCAGCCAAGCGACGGCGCGACACGACGACGCCGCCGCCGCAGCGGCACCCCGCGTCCTCCACCCCCACGCGCCCATCCGGCCCTGCCGCCGGCCCCACAGCCCTGACGATGTCGCCCAGCGCAGAGGCAAAGCGCAAGGCCGCCACCGCCTCCGCCAGCTGCTTCGGCTTTGCGCGACTCACCGGAACGGGGTAGGCGGGAGAGCGGGCGGAGTGGGGGGGAGGAGGAGGGTTGGGTGCGTTTGTGTGGTACCTCGAGGCCGACATTCCCATCCGGCCGCTCCCCTCAGCCCGTCCTTGTTTAGTTGTTTTTCTGCTCTCGCTCTCGATCGCTCTCCGTGTCCATCTGCTGATGTCCGCACAAGCAGCGACGTGGATCTCACAAACCTACGGCAACGGCACAAGCTGGAGGGGTGATGGATGGATAAAGGGCTGAGGGAAGGCACCACTTCCGATCCCTAAGCGCCGATCCCGCTTTCTCGACGCCCTGGTCGACAGGTTCACGTTCTTGCGCAAGGTGCGCGTGTGTGTGTGTGTGCCACACCTCTCGTCTCTCTCCCTCTACTTCCTGTCTTTCTTCCTCTGTTTCTTCCCCTCTCTCAGTCGCGAGGTACGTACCGCAGCTCTTCACGCAGCAGCACTGCTCCCACTGCCTACCGCCCCCACCACCACCCGCTTCACCACCGTAGTGGTCCAACACCCACCCCCCAGCTACCTCCCTTCTCTTCCCTTCCGTGTCTCAGTATCCGACTTCGCCGTGCTATAGCCTGCGGTACCGCCTGTGTGTGTGTGTGTGTGTGTCGTCGTAGCACTTAGTCTTGTTCCTCCCTCCCCCTCCTCCCTCTCCCCGTTCGACTAGCACCAGCTTCCTGCAAGATGGACGCGAACGCTTTAAGGGAGGTCTTTGCACTGGTCCGGAAGCAGAAGAGCAATGCTTGTAAACTAATCGCCGCCGGCGCTGGCCTGACGGTGGTGGGGGTGTGCTGGCTGCGGGCAAACAGGGACGCCGCAGGGGAAGGCAACGGCGCGTGCCACCAGGAGACGTGCTACTACCAGCTGCCCTCGCTGGCGGCGCGCAATGCAATCGAGAAGCAGGCCGCCGAGCAGCTTGCTGAATGTAACGGCGATGACGACCACGGCGTGTCAGGGCTGTGCGTGTGCTGCCACGAGCGCAGTCCCATGCTGATATTCGTCGGATGCGGGCATTTGTGTGTCTGCGAAGTGTGCCTCATAAAACTCGCGGAGGTCCACGAGCTGGTGGTGCTGCGTCGCCGCTTCGCGGGCCCCGTGAAGCTGCCGTGCCCGATGTGTCGCAAGGACGGCTTCCTCATCAAGGCCCACATGCCGTGAGGGGACGGCGTCGGAAGGGGAAGAAACGCGGGCTCGCGTTGTTGCTTGTTCAGCGCGTACACGTGTATGTGTGTGTGTATGTGTAGGCGGGTGTTGCCTGTCATGAGCTGCGTAGCGCCCTTCGTGCTCACCCCTCTTCCGCGCCGGCGCCCCTGCGAAGCCCGCACCTCCTCCGCTCCCCCTCCGCCACTTCGCCCCCTTCCCACGAAGTTGCCTTTTTTTTGTTTTGTTTTCTCTTCCCTTCTGCCTGTGAAGGCACACCTCTGTGTGTGTCTCTGTGTCTGTGTGTGTGTGTGTGTGTGTGTGTGTGTGTGTGTTCCCACCTCACTTCGTGGAGTCCACCTTACACACCCCATCCCGCTCCTCCTCCTCCTCTCAGTGAATCTATATCGGCCCACGCACACACAGGTGTACATCTTCTGCGTCGCCAGTGATCGCTTGCGTGACGGCTCCCTTTTCCCGCCGCCTTGTTGTGGCTCTCTTTTCCTGCGGGTGTCACTGGGCGCCGCCCTCCCCCCCCCCCCACTCCCCTTTCCTGCTTGCCACGATCACTGGCGACTCCCGGCCCTGTTTCGTTCCTCTTCCTCCCCCCCCCCTCCCTCAACCCACACTCCTTCTCTTCTGCCCAACTCTGCCTCGCCCACCGCACCTCCGCCACCGCATCCCCACCACGGAGTTGTGTGCGGCGTCTCCATGTGTGGTTGCTTTACTTTCTTCGGACCCTCCAGTCTCTGCACCCACCTCCTCCGGCTCTGCCGGGTGAGGCTCGAGTACTCGGACGGGGGGGGAGAAGGTAGGGCGGCGATGGGAATGTGCGAACAGACGCGCACTCTTCAGCCCTTGCCTCCATCATTACTACAGACGCCCCCCTCCCTCCCTCCGCCTTCCGAGCGAGCTCGCCTCGCAAAGAAGTGGCGACCTTCGTGTCAACGCGCGTGGCGGGGTAGGCGCCGCGGCGAAAAAAGGAAAACGAAAACACCGATAGGCGCAGACAAGGAAGCGCGCGCGTGCGCGAGAGAGAGAGTCGCGTAGCGGCCGGCGCAACCGCGGTTGCCCTTCCCTACAGTTTTGGCACATCGCTTGGGGTTTCCTCGACGTCTCGCACCGACTCCTTTTTCAAAATGCGTTGCCTGTCTCTATGCCCCCCCCCTCATAGTCGCCTGTCGACACCCTCGTGTCCACGCCGTCCTCCCTCGCATTCTGACTCGCTTTCACTCCCCTCCCCCCCCCCTCGCGTGGACGTCGTGTGAAGGAGCCGCACCCGCCACCCTCGCAGCCGTGTCGCACCCGCCGCGTGTCCCCGGTCACCGCTTTCTTTCAAGCGAAACCAGCGCCGACTGACCAACGCCCGCGCGTTTGTGAGCATGTAGGTAGAAGGGGTGGCACTGCCCCTCTTGACCGTGTACACAAGCTCATACAACTACACACACATATAAGTGCAGGCCTGTGAAGTCAGTGTCTGCTGAACGTCTGCTTGATGCAGAGCAGCGACGACGGAGATGACCTGCGGCGAGACGGTGAGGCGCCGCCGCGCGGGCGAGGGCGGGAACGGGCCCCATCGCGCGAGGCCCTCCCCACCGTCCACGGTCGACTGGGCCTGTTGTCGAGCATCGCCACAGTGGCAGTAGCAGGGGTCGCGGTGCTCGTCGTCGTGGGTGTCGTGCTCACCTTCAGTGCCGCATCGCGCATACTGAACTCCAATACGCGCCCCGAAGATGGCGAGGACGAGGCGGACATGAGCGACGCAGGCGCGCGTCTTGGTCCGCGCACTGCGCTGCGGAAACACCGCCGCAGCCGCGGCGCGCACGGCCACGGCGACGACGCTGACGACATGGATGAAGGTAGTGCCGTGGCGGCGGTGCGGCGCGAGGAGCAGAAGCGGTGGTACCGCCTGCCCCCGCGGGGTTTGCGCGCCGTGGACGGCGCCGATGCCGGTGCAGGCGGCGATGATGATGACGACGACGACGGCAGTAGCAGCAGTGGCGTCCCGCTCTGCGTGGCGGACGGCCGCTGTGTGTGCTGCTTCGAGCGGGCGCCGCGTTTCATGTTTCTGGCGTGCCTGCACGTGTGTCTCTGTGAGCCGTGTCTGATCCGGCTGGGCCGCACGTACGAGGACGCGACGCTGCGAGGTCGCTTTCTGGGGCCGGTGCAACTGCCGTGTCCTCTGTGCCGCAAGGTGGGGCCAGTGGTGCAGAGCTTCGTGTCGTAGCCTCCCCGTCAACAACATGCATCGGACCGCGAGGCGACCGAACCTTCTCAGCACACACACACCCTACCCTCCCCTCCCCTCCGCCACCGGTTGTTGCTGTCATGCGTGCTTGTGTGTGTGTGCGTGTGTGGGTGAGTGGGTGGGTGTGTCCTGACGCCGCGCAGAGGTTGGACGTGCGGCCTGTCTTTGACAGAGATGCTTCCTGTTTTTCCTCGGGGGCCCTACCCCCGCCCCCCCCCCTCTCTGCTGCACCACTCCTTCTTTCCTTCTTTCTTCTCCCTTGTCATGTTTCACGTCATCATGTTCTGTACGTTGCTTAACTCCATCCCACCCCACCCCCCAACCCCTCCTCCCTTTCTTGTTCTTTCAGCAGCTGGCGTATGCGTATGCGTGTGTGTGTCGGTGCTTATGTAAACATGAGGGAAGGGGGGTGAAGGTGCTGGGCGTGCGGGTGTGGGAAGGCTGCCAGACGCTCCGCGCAGGACACCGAACGCGACTGCCGCGCTCCGTGTCTGTGTGTACATGTCTGTGTGAGTGTGAGTGAGTGTATGTGTGGGTAGGTGTGTGTCTGTACGCGTGCTTGTTGGCCACACTGAGCGTTTTCCACCCACCCACCCACCGACCCTTTTCGAACTGCTGCATATTTTCAATCTCCAACCTTCGCGATTGCCACCCTCTGTTCTTCTCTTTACTTTGGTTTTGGTGCGTGACTCTGGCCCTTTTGTGTCCGCCAGGCACAGACACAGGCATCCGCCCCCCCCCCCCGNTTCGCGATTGCCACCCTCTGTTCTTCTCTTTACTTTGGTTTTGGTGCGTGACTCTGGCCCTTTTGTGTCCGCCAGGCACAGACACAGGCATCCGCCCCCGCCCCCGGCCCCCCCCTCCCATCCCCCCATCCCCCGCTCATCCACCCCGCTCTCTCCCTGTCGTGTGATGCTCCTGCTTCTTCATGTATGGGCACCTTCTCTGTATGAGCCTCTCTCTCACACACTCTCCACCGCAACAACGGAACTGAACACTAGAAGAGGTGGACGAGGATGGAGGGGGGGAGAAGCAACACACGCCGCGCCCAGTCCGTGCCAACGTCTTCGCTATTTTCTGTTGTTGTTCTTGTTTTCTCTCTGTGTCGGTGTGTGTGTGTGTGTGTGTGTGTGTAACTGTGTGACTTGAAGTGCTCGCACGTTTGCACCCGAGTCAGACGGCGCGTTGTGGTGCGCCACGCGTTACGTGGAAGTGGCAGGAGACGACGGAAAGAGAGGCGTGGTTGCTTTCTTCTTCTTGTTTGGGCCGTTCCGAGCCATCATCTGGCCGCAACACGAAAATACAAACACACACACACACAAGCCAATATGTGCGAGCGCCAGAGTGATGGCGTCTCTCGGCCTCCTGTCGCGCTGACGGCGGACCTGGTTGCGTGAGAGTGTGCACGCCGTAGTGTAGCGACAGAGGGAAAGGAAAAGAGAAAAAAAACGCACGAGCATCAGCGTGGGAAACGACGCCCACCAACTTCACCGGATTTCCGGCATCGTCTTGCGCGTCGCGTGTCGCAGGCACACTCCTCCCTCTTCTTGGCCATGCCATCTGTCATCGTCAGCGGCTACTTCGCTGTTGCTCTGTGTCACGACCTTCTCAACCACAAGCGCAAGAATCAGCAATTCGTTCTCGTCCAGCACACCGCCCAAAACACACATACACACACACGTCGCGTATACATCGCTGACAAGCTTCGGTACGGCCGTCGAGCTTCCTTTTATTAGGTTTCTAGCTGCTGCTGCTGCTGCCACGCTCCGGCGCGCCGCGTTTTCTTGTCACCATCCTCAGCTCCGTCGGGAATCGGGACGAGGCTTGGATATCGTGTAGGGGACGTCGGCGACAACAACGATGCGCCCTGCCAACCCCGACCCGCACGGCCGGCGCCGCTCCCGCAGTCGCGAGCGCCACAGCAGCGCCGGGCCGGCCGTCCTCGCCATCGCCGTGGTGGCCGGTGCCGCCCTCTACGCAGGTGCGCAGGCGCTCTACTCGTGGTACAGCAGTGAGTCGCCGCAGGCGGAGGCGAAGCAGCGGAGCTACTACCACCTGCGCCCCGAGGACGCCGCAGAGTCGGCGGCGGATGCGGCGCCCAAGTCAACGACCAGCACAGGGACGGCGCCATCAGAGGTGGCTGCGGAAGACTCCAGCATGGGTGACATGAACCGGTGCGTCTGCTGCATGGAGCGGCCGCAGTCGTTCACGTTTGTGGAGTGCGGGCACTTGTGTCTGTGCGAGCCGTGTTTAGTTCAACTCGCCCGCGCAAGCGGGGCGGCGGGGCACACCGCGGTGCGGAGTGGCCAGGATCCGGTGCGTGTCGCGTGTCCGTGCTGCCGGCATGTGGGCCCCTTGGTCAAGACCTACACCGCGTAGCACAGGGACGGCGCAAGGTCGTCGTGGTACTGTGGCCTCTGCGCGCGCGGCCACACTCATCACCCTTCACAAGCACTACACCCGCGCCCTCGTGCATGCTGCACTGTTCGCCGTTGTCCTGTGACCGCTCTGTCTTGAGTTTGCCACTGCTTTTCTTTTTCTTCGTTGCCGGTTTTTTTTTTTGTGTGTGTGTGTATGTGTGTGTGGCGCGGAAACGAGAGAGACTGTGGCGGTTGGCTGACAAAGGGAACGCAGCGTCTCGACACCACCGGCCAACACGAGCACACACAAACACACACGCACTCGACCCGCTCAGCCCATCCTCCCTCCCCCTTTATTATCGGCCCTCCCCCGCAGCGTTAGTGCTCTCGCTCTTTCTCTACCGCGAGTGGAGGAAGCCGCACTGTTGAAAGGCGGGAGGGCATGCTCGATCTGCTGCACGACTGCGTCTGCGTCTGCGTCTGCGTGCGTGGATGGCGCTCTCGCGAGCTCGCCCACCCCCTCGCCACCACCACCACCACCACACGTCCCTCCTCGCCTCCGCTGGTGTGCGGCATGTTCTTCTCTTCCTGCTGTGTCCCTTTAGTGCCTACACCCGCGCACGCCCGTGAGCCGTGCAACACGTTCAACCACAACAAAGAGGACCGATGCTCGGTGGGGGGGGGGGTCCTGCACACGCTTCTGGCGTGCGGCGACAACAACAACCAAGCCCACGGCGCGAGGGGTGCGCGC
Organism: Zelonia costaricensis; assembly: GCA_030849075.1. Taxonomy (NCBI): domain Eukaryota; phylum Euglenozoa; class Kinetoplastea; order Trypanosomatida; family Trypanosomatidae; genus Zelonia; species Zelonia costaricensis. Next base: position 9,147 of record JASAOO010003170.1, on the reverse strand, counting down.
GCGCAAATCGAAGCAGCCACCTCCCGCTGCCGCATCGCCACACAGTGAGGCGTGCCTGGCCGCCAGGGGAAGGGGGAGGGGGGGCTCGTCACTCGGCCCCCCCCCCGAGATGCAACGCCCATCAACACCGCTACGAAATGACGCTGAAGCGCCGGTCCTTTGTTATCTTGGTGTGTGTGTGTGTGCTACCCTTGTGGCTGCCCATCGCCCCCCCCCCTCCTCCTCCAATGCCGAATCACTCTTTGCCTCAGCACTCGCCATCGCGTCCGCCTACCTCCCACCTGTCCCTCCCCCCTTCCCCCCCCCTTCCACCAACACCCAACACCGCACGCACACACGCCTATCGCGCCCTCACTCAACCCCTCAATTCCCCCCCCCTCTTTTCTCTCTTCCGGCCCCTTCCACCCGTTGCCCCTCCGCATCAGCGCCGGACAGCACACATACCCATACACTCGTCTTCGTTGTTGCTCCTTCCCGTTCTCCGAACACTTCTTCTCGTGTAAGTGTGTGTGTGCGCGTGTGTGTGTGCACGTGTGTGTGTGTGTGTGTGTGTGTATGCGTGTGAAGCCTTTCTTTCTTCTTGAGTGAGCTCTCACGTTCATACACAAACACCGACACGAGCGCTCACCGAACTACGAGTGCCTCTCTGGGGTGCGCTTTGTGTACTTGTTCGCTTCTCCTCTTCGGCCCCCCCAGCGCCTCTCTCCTTTCGCTAGCCTCACCAACAGCACCATCAGACTCCGACCAGCGTGCCGACACACACACACATACACATACAGAACACACATACACGCGCACCCATCCTGGTTGCGCGGGCAAGAGAGGAGGAAGTGTATTTGCTTTCGTTCTGTCTTCCCCCCCCCCCCCGCCCTCCACTACGCGAGAATCCCCCAAAAAGGGGGGGAAAACGAGAACACGTCAAGCAGAGGAAACGTGTGGCGGCATGTCCGCCTTCACGCTGGCGGCGTTGCTGGCGTTCTATCCCAGTGTAGACCCCGACACCGTCTCGAGCCGCCCTCATCCGTGCACCGCCTCCCCCTCCACCGGCGGCCTTGCGGCGTCGGTCGGCGTGCCGCTCGCCTTCGCCGCCGCCCACCCCGCCGCGCGGCTCGCGACGGAGGGCAGCGCGCCGGGCTACCGCGCGTACGGCGTGATCGTGTGGCACCGCCCCCTTGGCGTACCCAGCGGCGGCTACCGCCCACCCCGTCTCGCGCGCCCGCATCGGCCTCGGCACGCACGACCGCACCGCCGGCCGACCACACGCAGCTCCTCCACCGCGTCGTCGCAATCCTCGTCGTCCAGTTTGTCGCTGTCCACGCAGTCGGACACGTCGAACGCCGACGCTGCGGCTGCAACAGCGCCGCCACCGCTCCCCGCGGTGTCGAGTGCCGCACCGGTCATGGCGGCGTGGGCCGGCGCGGCACGGGGCACGCGCGCTACCCCAGCGATTCCACAAGAGTCGAAGGTGGTCGTGGTGCTGCACGGGTTCGACGCGGCCGAGCCGCCCGCCGAGGACGACACGCCGCGGCTGTGGCGTGTGCTGCAGCCCCTGCAGTGGTGGCTCGACGTCTGTGTTCGACCAGCATGGCGCCACCCCTTTCAGCAGCCGCCGCAGCATCAGCTCGCGTGTGGGCTGCGCGTGTTTGTCTCTCCTGCTGCCCTGCCCCTCCACCGTCCGCAGCTCTGCGTCGCTCCGTCCCCACCAGTACCAGCCACACCAGCAGCAGCCGGTGCTGCGCCGCTGTCCACCCCACCCCCTGCATGGGCGGCAGGGGCGGTGCTGGAGCTGCAGCTCTGCGGCCCGGCGAACGAGTCGGCGCTTCTCTTCTCCTCGCACGATGTGCTGCGTGCGGTGCGGCAGCGCGGCAGCGGCGCCTGCGCCTTCGGGTCGTTTGCGAAGCCCTTCGTGCCGCAAGCCGCATCGTCCTTCACGGCCCTATCGGCCGCGGGTAACGGCGTCAGCAGCCGTCGCGGCGCGGCGCGAGGCGGGCAATGGCAACGCAGATTTCTCGAGCTGCTCCGCCCGGAGGATGTGTGGGTGATGCCGTTGGACGAGGCCAGCGGCGGCGGCGGCGGCGATGCGGCTGGGGTGTTGCCGCCTGCCCGTCGCGTGCCTGCCGGGCCGCCGCCCCCGCTGCTGCCGCTGCACACCCTTGACCTCAGCTTTCGCACCGACGTCGTAGACCTCGAGGGCTCGCTCGCGTCGTGGGCAGCGGCAGGGCTGCTGCGCTGCCTGCGCCGGCTGAGCCTGATGGGCTGTCGGCAGCTCGGCCACCTGCGGTGGGTGGCTGCGCTGCCGCGCGATGAGCTGGAGGTGCTGAACCTCTCTGGCTGCGACGCGCTGCGCAACCTGCGGGCCCTGCGACGGCTGCGGGCGCTGCGGCAGCTCAGGGCCGCGCAGTTGCCGCACCTCGAGCGGCTCGGGTGGTGGGACGGCGCAGCGGACGGCGCGGTGGCGACGGCGACGGCGCTGGAGTGGCCAGCGCTGATAGAGGAGCTCGACCTGAGGTGCGCGCAGCGCCGCACCCGGCCCATCGACGACTTCGCGTGTCTCTCGCTCCTCCACCGGCTGCGCCGGCTCGCCGTCACGGTGCCCGAGGAGCCCCGCACCGGCGCCGACACACCGGCGTCGCCGCGCAGCGTGGTGAACCACACGGATGGCCCACCGCACCTCTCCCACCCGCCTCTCTCTGGCAGCCGTGCGGTGACGGAGCTGGTGTCCGTGGCGCTGCAGCGCTGGCCGTTCGCGCTGGAGTGGCTGACGGGGTGCGCCGAGCTGCGGGAGCTCCGACTCGCGTTCCGCTGCGGCCGCAACGAGGACGGCCGCGCCGCCGTCCCCGCCGGGCCCACCGTGGTGGCGCAGCTCGCCGCGTCGCTGGCGGCGTCGGCCGTGTCCGTTGCAGCCCTCGCCCGCCTCGTGCGCCCAGGCAGCAGCAGCAGCGGCAGCGACCACACCGAACACGCCACAGCGGCAGACTGGCCGCTGTCCACGCGGCCCCCCGCGCCACCACCGCCGACCGCTTCCACCACGGCAGCGGGCCACGGCGCCCTGGCATTTCTGCGACTTCGTCCCTTCCCGCTGCTGGAGACGCTGGAGGTCACCGGGGCGGTGCTGGCGGACCCCTTCACGACGGCCCTCGCCACGGGATGCCCGCGGCTGCGCGAGTTGCGCTTGTACGACTGCGTGGTGCGGTGCAGCGCGGCTGGCATGCAGGCCGCACAGGCAGCGGCAGCGGAAGCACCGCAGCTGACCGCTCCCCGCCGCGTCAGCGCCGAGTGGGACGCGGCGCACCGCGCGCGCGACGAGCAGTGGTGGTGGGGGCAGCTGGGTCGCCTCCGTCGCCTGCGTCTGCTCTGCGTGATTGGGGCAGAGGGGCTGCTGGACGGCTCCTCGCTTGACTGGATCGTCGCGTGCACCGCGCTGCGCCACCTCACCGTCCGGCAGTGTCGCTGGCTGCTCGACGCGTACGCGGTGCACCGCCTCCCGCGACTGCGCACGCTGAACCTGAGCAACACCGGCATCGATGACGTGACCTTCTTGCGCATGCGCGAGGGGGTCGTGGTTGCCGGCGCGCTTGTCGATGCGGCACAACCACTTTCTTCGGCGACATCGTCAGCGGCAGCAGCAGCGGGGGCTGCCGCCCCCTCGGCGCTGCAGCGGCTGCGTTCGCCTTTTCGGAGCCCTGCATCCGCCGCGTCGCCGGCGCTCGCGCCGCTGCTGCCGCGATCGGTGCGGGTTACTGCGCTCACGTCTGCGCCGCCCGCCACTCTCAGCCACCTAACGGAGCTCGTGCTGATCGACTGCACCTTCGTGCGGGACCTGACGCCGCTGTCTTGCCTCGCAGCGTGTCGCCGCCTCTTCGCCTCCGACCACCACCACGTCACCTCCCTGGACCACCTCGCAGGGTGCACGGCGATGGAGGAGCTGTACCTCATCCACTACGCCAAGCTCACGAACACCTCGGCGCTGCGATGGCTGCGGCGTTTGCGGGTGCTGTACATCACGCACAGCAGCGTGCGGGACTGGGGGTGGGTGGCGCAGTCGACGCAGACCACCGGCCACCTCACGTCACCGGCGAGGCAAGGACGTAACGGGTGGGGCGGTGGAGGCGGTGGGCGAGGTGGCATTATGGCGCGAGGAGGGCGCCGTGCCCGTCCAGGCGCCGGGGTGCACCCGCAACCGACTGCGGAGTGGGACAGCGCTACGGCGGCTGATGCCGGCGCAGACGGTGAAGACGTGCGGGACAGTGCCAGCGCAGCTGACATGGACAGAGAAGACGACGCGAGCAACGGGCGCGTGCTGCCGTTGCTGGAGGTGCTGACTCTCACAGACTCGCGCCTCCTCACCGACGTGCGCCCGCTCGGGGCTCTACCGCGGCTGCGGCAGCTGTACCTGTCCGACTGCATCGCCCTAACAACCCTCGGCGCGGCGGACGTGCAGGTGCCCGGCTGTCAGCACGACACCGCAGCGGCACATGGCCTCGCGGCGCGGAGGGCAGGCGATGACGCTGGTGGTGCCGTCGCCGCCGCTGGCGGGATGGGTGCTGGGCCGTTTCCTGTGGCGTGGCCGGCGCCTCCCCCCTTGTCCTACTGGGCCGCCGCACACGCCGTGGCAGCCCGTCTCGCGCGGGTGCCGCAGTCGGTGAGCCGCCGGCTGGCCCACGCGAAGGCTTGGGCCGCGCACGTGTGGCGCCGCAGCAGCGGGGCGGTCATGGGCTGGTCCGCTCGCGACGCCGCACAGAGCGCAGACGCGCCCGGCGCCGGCAATGGCAGTCACGATGCCGCCGCAGCAGCGGTGGCGGCAGCGGCGCCGGTCTCGTCGACAGCGGCGGGCTGGAGCCTGGCGCACCTCCGGGGCACGCTCCGCTACCTTAGTATTTCGCGGTGCTCGGCGCTGACGGACGGCCGTGCGGTGGGTAGCCTGACCCACCTCGAGTACCTCCACGCCCCCTTCACCGGCCTGCGTGAGGTGCGCTGGATCACCCGCTGCCGCGCGCTGAAGGTCGTCGACCTCGTCAGCTCGCCGTGCTGCGTGGGGGAGGCGAAGCTCGCACTCGAGGCGGCGCTCCCGCAGCGCCTGCCACGGCTGGAACTGCTCAACAACCGGCCCGTGGATGAGCCGCCATGACACTCACCCAAAACGGCGGAGCCAGTGGAGGGGTCGAATGGGGGCGATGCGGGGCGGGGCGGCGACGTCTTGCGCGGTGTGTGTGTGTGTCCGGCGCTGTGCTTCTCTCTCTCGTTCCTCCCTCCCTCTGTCAATCGGCGAAGTCTTCTGCGTACAGCTCCGTCTGACGCTGCTCATCTTCGTTGTGTGTTTTGCTTTTGTGTGACGCTGTTGTCGTTCCGCACGCCTCATCACTCGTCAGCACGCTGCATCACGTCCGCACGCTCCATCACGCCCCCACCCCCACCCCTCCACAAGCCCTCCTCACCCCCCACTCCTTTCTACTGCACCTGTATTCCAATGTGTGTGGAGAGACTGCCTTCTTCTCGTCTGCGTGTTTCTTTCCTTCTTTGTTTTGCCAACTCATCGCACCGCCATGGCTGCACAACTCTGTAAACCCCCCCCGTCCCGTGAGCTGAGAAAGAGAACACAACAAAGAGGCCGATAAGTGTGCTGAAGTCGGAGACACACACGCACACACACAACGCATAGGCAGATATTTGCTCTCGTGCGTAGGCATTGCCCGCCTCTGCCGGTGCGCACGTGTGTCTGTGTTTCTGTCTTGTCTGACGACGCACGAGTACGGCTGCTCGTTTTACCTCTGAAGTGACGACCTGCCCCGGCCACCCTTCCACTGCCTCTCCGCTCCCCACACACACACACACACACACACACACCCGCGAACCCCCCGCCCTCCCCTCCCCTCCCCCCTCTTCAGCTCCCGGTCCACAGCTCCCACGTTTTAGCCTCCCCCCGCATTCACCCACCACCATCCACCACCTTCTCCCCTCCCCGTCCCCGCCCCACATACCCACTCACCGCCACCTTACGCACACCGCCGTGTCGCCGACCATGCCGTCTGGTAACGGGTGCCGTGCCAACCAGCGCCGCGAGCGCGAGATGAAGAAGGCCGCCGGCGTTGGCGTCAAGCACTCCGCCGAAGACCAGAAGAAGCACGAGCAGAGCAAGAACGCAATCCAGTGCAAGGTGTGCCTGCAGGGCTTCCCGCGCACGGTGCGCCGCCCGGAGCTGGAGCAACACTACGAGAAGCACGCCAAGGCTGGCAAGTCCTTCGAGGAGATCTTCCCCGAGTTCACGGACTAGACCACGCGTCTTCCCCCGTCACATCGCGTGCGCACCGCCACGCCGCCCTGCCGTCCTCTACCGGCGTGTCCGCCCCCGCCCGCCCGTTTTCCCGCTTCTGCCGATGGCTCGCAGGTGGAGGAGGGGGGAAAGGCGCGGGTGTTCCTGCGACCGCAACGACAAGAGATGAGGAAAGAAGCATTGTGATGGGGGCGGCGGTTTGAACTGTGTGTGTGTGTGTCGTTAATTTGGGCCACGGGGGAGAGCGGCCGAGCGGTCTACCGGATGCATGGCCGACACGCAGGCACGCACGCTTCCGCCCTCTACGGCTCCCCACGCACACACACACAGCCACCCACGCACGCACGCCTACTTCCCCGACGCTCTCCACGGTTTCTTCTCCACCCTCCCGGGGTGCGTCGCCACCTCCCCCCCCCCCCCGCCTTGTGACGCTGCTGTCGTGCGCGGCGTGGTGCGCATCGCGGGGCGCCTCAGCGCGCGAACAAGGACGACACGGAAGGCGGCGCGAGTGAAGCCCATGTCGCAGGTGTGCAGTTTGGGGTGCACACGTCCTTCCTCACCCCCCCCACCTCCACCCCCAAACCTCTCTCCTCCTTTTTCCTCTCCTCTCGTAGGTCATGCGACGTCGACTCGCGAGCCGCAGAGGCGGTGCTTTGCTCGGCTGCAGCCGGTCGCTGGCCGTCGTTGGCCTCCCCATGCACCGTGCCGTGAGAATGGGTGCGCCGCCGTGGGAAAGGGGCTTAATGGATGCGTAGGTGCCTTCGTGTATGTGTGCATGTGCATGTGCATGTGCATGTGTGTGTGTGTGTCGGTCTACCCTGGGGAACGGGTTTTCTTCTAATGAGCGCAGGCGTAGGCCTCCGACTTTGTGTGGGTGCGTCGACCTCCTCTGTTCCTCTTTGTTGTTGTCTCTCCGTGCCTCACGTGCTGCTGTGCACACACACACACGCGCGCGTGCGCGCGTTCGATCCTTGCCTTGTCGCAACCGCTGTCGAGCTGCTCCCTCATACGCCGCAACGCCGATTGCCCACGGACCCCTTCCTCGCCCTTACCCCCCTCCCCGACCCGCGCTCTCTCATGGATGCGCCAAGGTCTGGGAGAGGGAGGGGGTGGGGGGAGGAGGAGGACTCTGGGTCATGCGCTGGCGGCGTTGAAGGAAGGGGGAAAAGGGGGGGTGCGGCCCCCGCGCACGCGTGGAGTGAGACGCACGGGCGCACCGCGCGGACAAGACGAGGTGCAGCGCACCCGGAGGGGCAACGAACAGCTGAAGGCCCTCCAACACACACACACACACACACACACAAGAGCACCCCAAAAACACACAACAAATAAAAGGAGAGAACGATGCACGAGAGCGTCGCGGCTCAAGCGGCACGCCGTGAGGTGCTTCCCTTCCCTCGCTTTCCTCCTCGATCGGGGGTCCCGCAGGTATGACAGGCGCGCGGGCAAGCAGCCAGCGCAGTCTCCAGCAGCGCCTCCCCCCCCCCCTCCCCTCACCGCTCCCCAGCCCTCCTTAACCTGCTCCTCTGTGACACGCCGCCTGGTGTCGATGACTCCGCCGGTGGCGCGCGGGTAAGGGAGGGGCCTCGTGCATCGGTTTCTTGCTGTGTGTACGTTTCCCGGCACGCAAGGTGGAGGGGGGCGGAGGAGGAGGTAAGCAGGGAAAGAAATCCGCGACGTGCCACCGTGTGCTGCTGCTGCTGCTGCTCTGGCCGTTGACGCTGCTCTCGCACGGATGTGCGCCAACCTCCACCTGTGCCCCTTTCTAGTTACGTTTCCCCCCCCCCTTACCTACCGTCACCTCACTATCTCTTCTTTTTTTTCCACCTGCGACTACGCCACGACATCACCAACACACCAAAACACACACACACACACACACGCACATCGTTGGCTGTCGTATTGGCGAACTACACATTCGCATCGCTGTGTTGTGAGTGTGTTAGCTGACGTGCGCCCCTCCTCACCCACCCACCCACCGTCCTCCTCTTTAACGGAACGAAAGGAAAAACAAGGAACGCACTGATACGTGTCATCACCCTTCCCCTCTCGGTCTACACGACTCCACCGGTTTCCTTCTTGTATGCTTTATACCCATTTCTCCTTTTTTGATTTCTCTAGTATTCCCCATCATCACTACCATCATAACTAACACCATCCCCCCTCCCCTCCGCCTTCTTGTGCCTCGTGTGCACGGGCACGTGACGAGCGAAAGGAGAAGTAGTATTCCCTCTTGCTCGTGTTCTCGGTGCTTGATCGAGTCTTTTTGTCTTTTTTTCCTTTCTCGCGCCGGTGTGTATGCGTGGGTGTGGGTGTGTGTGCCGTCCCACACCGTGTCGGTACGCTGAACCCTCCTTCCACTGTCTGCGCCCTACCCTTGCCACCCCCCCCCCTCCCCCTCCATCACCCCCGCCTCTGCCTTCACCTGTTACCCGTCCTCGCCTCGCTTCTCTCGCTCTCTCTGTGTGTGTCCCGTTCGCCCGCCCTTTTCAGTTTCTCCTTTCCCTTCTTCATTGAGTGGTCGCCTTCTCCACACGGACGCCGGGCACCACCACGCGGCCTCGCCGCGCACCCTCCCCCCTCCCCCGTCTCCTTCCTTTTTCTTTTAGCGGGCTGTGTTGTGTGTACGTGTGGTGTACCCGCGTGTTGCAGCCTTCGCGCCTCCTCTTCTTCCCCCTGCCTCTTCTCTTCAAGTCAACCTCCCCCTCGAGGTTTCCCATCCGAGTCGTACGTGGCCATTCCTTCTTCTGCCTCCCCCCCCCCTCCACAGGCACGCCCGTCACTCTCCCGTGTGTGCTCGTGCCGGTGCGCGCTCCTTTGGTGCGAGTGTGCGTGTCTGTCTGTGTGTTTGTACGTTCAACATTGTCAACCAGCCC
>JASAOO010003169.1:0-26552 GCA_030849075.1 Zelonia costaricensis | reverse complement strand
TGTGCGTGTGCGTGTGCGTGTGTCGCTGTTGTGTCCTCGCCGTGTTTTACGATTGGAGGTTGCCGTTAGTGGTGAACTTGTGGGGCTTGCCCCCCCCCTCCCTCCGTCGTCTACGTGCTCTTGGTGGTTTCGTCGTGTGTGTGTGTGTGTGTGTGTGTGCGTTCAGAAGTCGCGCGCGCACGCACACACGACGTCACCACCGTCTCTCTTCCTTGGTCCCCCAAGTGTGGTGCCTCTTCTGTCCTTCTCTCTTCTTCTCTTCTACCCTCCCCCTCCTCAAACCTGTTGTACACCGTCCTGAGTTTCTTCATCTCTGCCTGTCTGTGTGTGTGTGTGTGTGTGTCCGTCACTTACACGTCTGTGCCCTCCTTGACTCACGTCTTCTTCCCAGCACATCCTCCCTGCCTCCGTCCCCCCCTTCTTTCCCACACACACACGAGCACCGCAACTCGCACGTGCGCGGCTTCTCTCAGAGGGCACTCGTGGCTTCTGTCAGTCCCCTCCCCCCCCCGCCCCGCCCCATGGTGCGGTGGAACGGTTTAGTGGCAACCCACCTGCACTGTCTGCGTGTGATGTGCACGTCCGGGGATGGGAAAGCGGGCTGAGGTGGCGCAGAGCCCCGTGGGGTGCATCGCCGCGGCAAGATCGCGGTGTCTCCGTGACGGGCACGTCCTCGCATCGATGAGCCTCTGGGTTTGGGTGTGCCGCTATACGTTTCCCAGATAGAGAATCGTGCGACATGGATGCGGTCAAACATCGATCAACGCAAACACCTCTTCTCTGTCGTGCACCGAAAGCACGGAGGTGGAAAGGGGACGCCTGTGCGCCCCGGGAACACGCACCTACTGCTCGTGGTGGATGCGCAACAACTGCGTGCGGCCCTCGTCCCGCGTGTCCCCCCCCTCCCCCGCTCCGCTGCCTGTTTGGCTTCACGCTGCTTTGCCTCTCTCAACTTGCATCCGTTCGTGCGGCAGTCCGCACACGCACGCACACCCACGCAGCTCACGCTCACGTTGCACGCTCCCCCTCTCCTCTCCCCCCCCCCTCGCACACGCGCACTCCTCTTTCCTTTCAGCATCTCTTGTGCTAAACCAATAGACCCGCATCCGACGGCATCGCCGTCTCTTCCACAAACACACACACACGCTCTTCTCCTTTCTTGTTTCGGGGAGCGAGAATGCCAGGGTCCTCGCTGGAGCTGTCCAGTGCACTGGAGCAGCGCATCCTCGCCGCCGCCTCAGTGCTGCGCGTTACTCCCGACGTCTTCCTCGCGCGCGTCCTGTCGCAGTACTACAACACCATCGGCGGCCTCCCACGCGACCTGCTGCGGAGCATCCTCACGTACCTCGACTACACAACCATATCTGCCGTCCTCGTGCGTGTGTGCCGGCTGTGGCACGACTGCGTGCTCGAGGACCCGCAGCACTTCTTCTCGCGCCTGCGCCAGATGCACGGCATACACCTGCTCGACCCCGCCCACGGCCTCTTCTACTTCCCCCGCGCGCTGAAGCGGGTCGTGATGGAGAGCAAGGCAGGCGGTGTGGCCGGCTCACCGCCACAGGCGTCGCTCTCCGGATCGCCCCCCATCCCCGCCGGCTCGGCTGCGGCCCGCCGTGGCCACATCCCCGTGGTGAACAGCCGGACCAACGCGATCAGCACCCTGGCGCAGCCGCCCACCGGCGACCCGAGTGCGGCGCAGGTGGTGCCCGCCTCCTCCTTCCTCACGGTGGACATCCGCACGCAGAACACCAAGTCGCTGCCGTGGGGCTACGTGCGCGAGACGGTGCAGAGCGCCATTGCTGGGGAGCGGGTGCTGTACGGCGAGGTGCGCACGCCGGCGCTGCAGCGCACAGAAGACCCGGTGTGGTCGCAGGCCGCCACCGTCGCCTTCGACCGCCGGCTGTACATGTTCGGCGGGGAGACGTACGAGGGCGTCGTGCTGGATCGCGCCTACGAGTACGACCCCATGACGAAGCACTGGGGCGTGCTGCCGTCACTGAACGAGAAGCGCGCTGCCGCCGCGGCGGTGGCCTACGGCGGCCTCATATTCGTCTTCGGGGGCTACAACGACGAGGGCAACGTGCTGGAGACGTACGAGGTGCTCGAGGTGGAGTCACGCACGTGGATCTCGCAGACCCACCCGCCGCAGTGGCTGTACGGCCAGGAGTTTGGTGCCACAGCGGCGACGTCGCCGACAGGCACACGCGGGTCCTGCCGGCGTGCGTCGTCGGCGCGGGCGTCGCAGGACGCCACGGCGTCATGGCCCTTCACGACGGTGCTGCCGCCTAGCTGGACGGGCGTTGGCCGCCGCAGCGCCGTGGCGGGGCTGTACCGCATGCCGGAGAAGGTCTGCGGCACCGCCGCCGCCGTTCACGGAGATGTCATCCTGCTTGTTGGCGGGCACAAGAGCTGCATCGAGCCGGAGCAGACCGCCGTGAGCTACTCCGCCATGAACAGCGCCGCCGCCACGCCCATGCACGCGACCGCCATGACGAACGGGGCGGGGACGGCGGCGGCCAGCGACGTCGCCTCGTCCACGGCCAGCACGAGCCCGACCAACACCCCCCAGCGGCTGCCCCGCGTCGGCTCCATCAGCGTCGTCGGCCCGGCCACGGCGGAGTCGTTTGTGTGGGTCTTCTGTCCCCGCCGGGGGCGGTGGTGGACGCAGGGGCCGCGGCTGCCCTCGCCCCGCGCCTTCGGCGCCGCCGCGGTGCTCGAGCTCCCCATCCTCGGGCCGTGCCTCTGCTACTTCGGCGGCTGCGCCAAGGCCGACGCCCCGGAGACGGCGATGTTCTACATACCGCTCTCCGCCGCCGCCGAGGACGGCGATGTGAAGGCGGCAGCGTGTGCGGCGGCGAGGCCGGCAACGTCGCCGGGCGCACCGCACGGGCCGGGCCCGGCCTTTCTCTTTCCCGCTGCCGACGCCGCGCAGTCGACGACGATGCCCCCAACGCGCACGCCGCCGCGACAGCAGCAGAAGCAGCCGCAGCAGCAACCGCGTCGCGCCCCCGCAAGCGACGCCGTGAGCCGCGAGTTTAGAAGCAACCTGCTCGATATGGAGCACTGCGCCGAAACCCTCGAGTGCGCGCGAGGCGGCGAGTCTGACGCTGTCAACGCCGGCGGAGGAGCGGCGGCCGCCGTGCTCGCGCGCGTTTTTCGCGATCCGGCGGAGCTGCCGTGGCAGCGGTACGTCCGCATCCCAATCGGTGGCGCCTTCACCTCGGTTGTCGTCATCGGGTCTGCGCACTCCCGCACGCTGGTGCTGACCGGCTTCTACCCTGCCCCCAATATCGGGTTCTGCAAGGTCAACCACCTCCTCCCGCTCGACGCCTTCATGCCCCTGCTCGGCGCGCTGTCGCCGCCGCTCACGGCGCGGCCTGACCGGGCAACAGGCGGCAGCTCTCCCCTCGCGGCCGACGGCGCTACCGCAGCGCACGCATCCAGCAGCACCCCACCGCCTCCACCGGCCACCGCGGCCACCCCCGCCGCCTCCGCTGTCGCTCTTCCGCCCACCCTTCAGCTCGACCCAAACCTGAGCGACGAGGCCGCTGTGGCGGTGCAGCACTGGCACCAGGAGCGGGAGTGGAGTCAGCACCAGTGGCGCGAGATACGCGACATGGTGCGGGCCGCCGCGCACGCCGCGACGATGCGGCACCCACGCAACCCGCAGACCGCGGGTGAGGAGCACAAGTGGAGCCTGGCGCCGGTGCCGGAGGTGCGTGTGGTGAACCGCAGCGGGCCACCGCTGCTGCGGGTCTCGTGGAAGGTGCAGACCCTCAATGCCAAGGTCATTGTCGGCATCGAGTAGACGCGGTGCAATGTGTTGGCGCGTCTTGTCCTTCAGTTTCTTCGTTTGTTTTCGCTTTCTTCTATCAGCTCCGCCATCTGCTCTATAGGTAATACGTGTCTAGTCTTCTCCTTCACGTGCTTGGGGGTTGCTTGGGTGTTTGTGGCGTGGGTGGCAAGGTCCGTGAGGTGTGCGTGCCAGGGTGCGTACGTGCACCGATGTTGGAACATGAGAAAAGGGGAGATGGAGAAGGCGAATCGGGCAGACAGACTCAGACATGCAGGCGGGTGTGTATATGTGTGTTCGTGTGAGTGGATACGTGAGGCGGCGCACGTCTGATGCTCCCCCTCCCCCCCTCACACACACACACACGCAAACACACACCCTCACACACATACACACTTCTTTCTTCTCTTCTCCCTTTTGCACTCCTGATGCCCGCCCAGATCTTGCCTAACGCCGGCGCCTCCTTCTCCCATCCCCACCCCACTCCGCCGCCTCATGTCGCCGCTCGCTGCCGACGTGACGGACTCCGAAACTGCAATGCCCTCGCTCGCTCTCGCTCTCCTTCGCCATTGACGTTCCCGCGCCTTGCCGTCGTCGGAGGGCACTCCCCACCTCCCTCTGCCACACGAAGCCGTCCCGCCAAACGAAGCGCAACGTCGGCCCCCCTTCCCACCCGATGCATTCAACTCCGCCGCCGTCGCCTTGCTGGCACTGACGCAGCACCTCATCACACCTCCCCTTCTCCCTCCTCTTCCCCCGTCTCTACTCTGCCATCCTTGATCTTGATCACTGGCGCATCCGCCCACCTTTCCTGCCCGCCGCCGCCGCGTCCGCCTCCCCCCCCCCCACCCTCAACAGGACTGCTTGAACACCATAGCTCCCACTGCCTTTTTTCTTTCCCTTCAGGAAGTGACCATCTCGCACGCTTGCCAGAGGTGTCGCCATACTCTCCCACGACAGACATCAACTTGAACCTGCTCCGGTGGTGCGCAGCTCCTACACATCCCGGCCCGCCAGCTGCAGCACACGTCAACCCATACACACACACACACACTCAGCACGCACACCACGCGGCACCGGAGCAGCCATGGCGGCAGCGACGAGCGTGAAGGAGGCCATTGCGCGCTTCGAGGAGGGCGAGTACCGCCGCCGCCTGGTCAACGTACCCGAGTCGGAGCACGAGAATGTGCCGCACGTGGTGGCTGCGCAGGAGCCGAAGGTGCTGCTGATCGGCATGCTGCCCCCGATCACCAAGATGGACAAGGAGATCTCGACGCTGAAGGAGTGCGTGCACCTCGGGCTGAGCACAAACGCGATTGAGAAGATCGGGCCCGGCCTGAAGGACCTCAAGAACCTCAAGGTGCTCTCGCTTGGCCGCAACAACATCCGCAAGCTGGAGCAGCTCGACCTGCCGCAGCTGGAGCAGCTGTGGGTTTCGTACAACAAGATCGACAAGCTGACCGGGCTGGACAAGCTGAAGGGGCTTCGGGTGCTGTACATGAGCAACAACCTCATCAACAGCTGGACCGAGATTGACCGCCTCGCGAACCAGTGCCCCGAGCTCGTCGACGTTCTCTTCTTGAACAACCCGCTGTGCAACAGCGCGTCGAGCAACCAGGAGTACCGGTACATGATGCTGCAGCGCCTCACGAAGCTGACCCGCCTCGACGGCGTGCCCGTGGACCCGGAGGAGAAGGAGGAGGCAGATCGCCGTCGTTGAAGCTCAATTGTGTGTGTGTGTGTGTCTGTGTGTGTGTCTGTGTGAAGGCTGTGTGTGGTGACCGTGGCTCTGGGTTTGTTTCTCTCCTTTCTCATGGTGCAGCAGTGCGGACTGCGATCTGATGTACGCTAGCCTCGTTCGGTCTCGAGGGAGGGGGAAGTAGCGAGAGGGGTGGGGAGTAGAGCAGGTAAAGGGGTGAGTGAAGGGTGCACACGAAGTCGCCGTGCGCACTGGTTGCACCGCCCTCGCAGCACCGTCGTCAGCACACCGGCTTCCGCTCTCGTCGTCGCTCCCTTCTCCCTCTGTGTGTGTGTGTGTGTTCCTCCCTCGGTATCCCTCGAGCCATTTTACCATTGGTGTTTTCCGTGCGTGTGTGTGTGTGTGTGTGTGTGTGTGTGTGTGTCAAGCCTCCGTGTGTGCGGGAGCCGGGAAGGGCAGACATGTACAGCCGGTCTCCCGCCTCTTTGCGTGTCCCTATTCTCCCGCCGTTCTCCTCCGCCGTCCACCACCACGCCGACTTCACGAAGTGGCACCTTTCCCAATAGACTGCGAGCGGTGCGCTGGGCTGTCACGAGAGCGAGGGGAGAGCAACGGCGGCCTGCGCCACACCGAAAAAAAGAAGAAGAAGCCACAGCTGAGAACGCACTCGACTCTGTCACGGTGGTCTGTGAAGCGCGGCTGTTCACAACTCAGCAGCTTCTTCCCCTTCCCCCTTCCCACGGCCCCTCGGAGTCTGCTCCACACCGGGCACCTTGGCGTGCTGATGTTATCTTCACCTGAGACGGCCACCTGTCGAGTGTGTCAGCAGAGAGCGCGACTCTGCCGTGAGGAAGGGGAGGGGAGAGAGGCACGGCAAGCTGCGGCACGCAAGAGCTGCAGGTTGCCGTCGCGCACCCGCTCCGCCTTTGATGCACCGCCCATCCCGCCACTGCGTTGGTGGAACCTTCGCGACACGACACTCGCCCTTCGCCCGTCCCTCCCCGCCCCCGCCCATCTGCTTCCTTGTCTTCTCTCTGGGTGGAAGTAGCGTACTCCCTTCCCCCCCCACCGCTCTCTCTCACTCTCAGTCCCCTCCAACTCGCAAGGACCAGCATGGCCACTTCGTGCGCGGCCACCACAACGCAGCCCCAACGCGCCGTCGCCGTCCACCTCACAGACCCCAGCTTTGCCTCCCGCGTGGACTTCGCCGACGCCTACGTGCTCCCCACCTCCGCTGCGGGCGCGCTGTGCCCCACCGCCACCCTTGTGTCGCCATGGCTGCTCTCTGACTCAGGGGCCGCCGCAGCCGCAGCATCGTCGTCGACTTGCGTGCTGGAGACGGTGCCACTTGCGTGGCGCTGCCCGTCGTGTGGGACACTAGAGGTGGAGCAGCTGTACTGGCGTCGCACTCGACGCGGGGCAAGCGATGTGGCAGGGGGCGGTGGAGCGGACGCTACTGCTGCGGCCGCTGCCGTGGCTACCACGGGCCGACCTCGCCTGCACACGCCCTCGCCCGCGCTGCAAGCGAAGCTGGAGCGGCACCGGCGACGTCGCGAGCGGCGGGAAGAGATGCGGTGGCGCCCGCTGCAGGTCAGCGCACGGTGTCGCCGCTGCTACCTCTGCCCGCGCTGTGGTGGCCGCAGTGGCGCGCCGCCCGTACAGTCGGCCATGCGGAGCTCCAGTGAAGAGGAGGCGTGTCGGCCGCTTCCCGTGAGCGTCCACATGGCGGGGGCCCCTCCCCTGAGTGCGCTGGACCTCCGCATCACCTCGGACATGCAGTACTACACCGCGTGCCCGTGCTGCCACTGGCACAGCTACCGCGGCTTCGCCACGATGCCACAGCTGCTGGCCTACCTGGACACCACCATGAGCGACGAGAGGACCGAGGCACTGCGAGACCGACGCGCGGCATGGCGCGGCGCCAACGCCGCCCTGCGCGCTGGACTACCGCGACTGCTGGGTGACGAGGGTCCCGCGTGGTCCACTGCCTCTCCCCACGCACAGCAGCCGCAGCAGGGGCCGTGCCCCACCATCTCGCAGGCGGCGTGGGATGCCTTCCGTCGCCCGGCTGCGGTGCGCGGCAGCAGCGGAGCAGCGCCACGCTCCACCACGCCATCCCCTCCGCCACCATCACCACCACCCGCGCTGCGTGACACAGGCACGGCAAGTAGACTGCCTGGGGTGCATGCCGGCACCCCCGTGCAGCCGCTACACCCCGCTCTCGCACTGGAGAAGCTGCGAGACGAGGAGGCGGCTCGCCGGCGTGTGATGAGTGCCGTGTCGCCGCTCGCCAAGGCCACTGCAGGCGCGCAGCAGGTGATGCGCATCACCGACCTCGCCCGTGAAGCACTCGCCCATCAACACCAGCACGAACAGCAGCAGCAGGAGGAGGCGATGGTGGAGCAGCCAACGCCGCTGCACACCGCGCCAGGCGCGTCGCCGTCGCCAGAGCGTGTCCGTCCTGGCTGCTACGGCGGCCGCGACGACGGCGCCGATGCACGGCGGAGTGGTGTGTCGCGCACGACCCCATCGAATCGGCGAGACGGCGAGGTCGCCCTTATCGTGGCCACGCAGCACAGCCTGCTGAGCCTGCCACCGGAGGTGATCGACACGCGTGCCCAGACCGTGCAGACGTGGATGCAGCGCTTCCAGCCGGCCGCCGTGGTGGCCCAGCAACGCAAGGCCGCCGCTGCGGCAGCCGCAGCATCAACCGCATTCCACTCCACCGGCACGCCCAGTCCGGCGCGACGCGACGCTGAAGGGACGCTCTCGGAAAGGCAATCCCCTGCGGCGCATGTGTTGACCCCGCCCCCAACCGCGGCGGCGGCGACACCGGCAGTGCGCGGAATATGTGAGACGCCGCTCAAGCAGATGTACGCCACCCCCGCGCCTGCCACTACCGCGGCCGCAGCGGCAGCGGCCTTGACAACCAGCACGGCGTTGCTGCACACGCCGACGTCCGCGTACCTGCACTCGGTGCTGTCGCAGGAGCAGGACCACGCGCTCGGGCTGCCATCGTACTACGTCCCGCGGAGCCGCAAGGAAGTGCTCACGGGGGTTGTGTGGCGGCCTCGCCGCGAGACAGAGCAGGAGGCGAGCGCCGTGACCCTCGTCCTGCTGGACAGCTCTGCTCTGTCCCATGCGGAGCTGGCGACGGTGTGCCAGCACTGGGCCGACGCGCGGGCCGCAGAGGCGGAGCGGCAGCGCAAGCGCCAGCAGCTGTACGCCGCACCGGCTGTGCAGAGTGTCGCCAAGAGCTCAGGAGCGGAAAGCAGCGACGACACGGACGACGGCGGAGACGAGGAGAGGGAGGACGCGACACCGGCGGTGGCGGAGGGGGGCGCGAGTACCGCAGCCGCGTCGTCATCGAGTGCCGCGCCATCGCTGCACCGCCGCGGTGCCCCTGCCCTTGCCGCACTGCCCCGCTTCGTGGACGGCTCCTGCTACGCCGCGCTCTCATCCCTTCCGTACGTCGAGCCCATCTTGGATGGCGAGTGGCCGCAGCTGCGAATGCTGAACCTGCACCTCCGCCATGACATGTATGTGACCAAGGTGGGGGTGCAGTACGTGGTGCCAGACGCGGGTGACGTCCAGCTGCACCTGGCGTCGTCCGCGGACGGTGCGGCGGCGGTGGAGTTGCCCATCGCGCTGGCACCCCGCTGCTCCGCGGCGGAGCGATGCGCCGCGCTGGCGTTGACGGCGGTGTCTGCAGAGCAGCAACCGCAGCAGCGGCTGGACACGGCTGCATCAGGGCTGGCTTTGCCCGCATTTCTTGATGACGCGTCGCGTCCGCCACCAGCACGCGTGCCGGAGCTGCGCGTGGTGCTGCACGGCGCGTGTGGCTCGTCGTCGAACGGTGGTTTGGCAGCGTCCGCTCCCCCTCGCTGTGTCGCGCTTCAGCTGGAGGTGGCGACGGCGCTGCCGGGTCTTGGCGACACCCCGCCGCAGTATCACGCGGTGCAGTACGGCCTCACCGTGACGCTGGACTAGGACGGGCACGTCGGTGGAAGGAGAATTGCGACGACCTCTGCTGCGACGGCGCGTGTGTGTGCACCCGTCTCCGCAATGCGCACACAAAGAAGTGTGAAAGGGAACAGAACGGGCTGTGCGTGCCATCGCTATAGAACCGACACGTGGAGCTTTGTGTGACTGGGCAACGTCTTGTTCGTGCCACTCGACTGAACGGCTGCGAGGTTGCGTCGCACACACACACACACACACACCGTATGGTATGTGGGCACATGCAGCTAGACAATCGCGCTGCAGCCCCCCCCCCCCTCCTCGTCTTTTCTCACTCTCGCCTCCCTCCATCTGCCTCCCACGCCTCCCCGGCTGTCGCGCGAAACACGACGCGGTTCTCGGGCGAGCCGACGTCAGGGGTGTGCCCCCCCCGCTTCCCTTCCACTCTCGGTTCGGCCGCAGCATCAGCAGGGCCACCACCTGCGCGCATACACCACCTGCACCATAAAGCCCCTCCTTAACTTGCCCTCTTCCGGTCTTCATTATCTTTGTACTCTCGGGCACATTATTTCACTCCGTGCCAACACGCACGCAAGTGACACACGCGCAAGTGCCTGAGTGTGTGTGTGTGTGTGTGTGAGTGTCGGTAGGTGTGTGTGCCTGCGCTGAGGTCGAGGGGGGCGCGGGTACTTCCTCTCTGACACGAAGACGAACGAATACACAACCACTCGCGCACGCACACACGGACATACGCACCCGCCGGCGCAAGACGATGGCAGACGTCGAGGAGGAGGTCTACTTCATCGCCTCCTCCTCCTCCAGCGACAACGGCGATGCGCTGGCGGCGGCGGACGGGCGCCACGATGGACGCCCGGTTGGGGACGGGCCCGCCTCCACGGCGGCCTCACCGGCTGCGCCAGGCACTTCTGACTCGCCTCGTCACCTCAGCCCACGCGACACGCCCGCACCGGTTTCGCTGTCGATGGAGGACGTGCTCTTCGGTCTTGCCCCACCGCGGACCCGCGCGCGGCCGCAGACGCCGCCACCGCACGTGAGCGAGGGGCAACCCGGCGCAGTGGACCTTGTCGACACCGCAGCGCCCGCCACGACGGCGGCCGCGGCTGTCACACGGGTGTACGCCGGCGGCTCCCCGTGTGCGATGCCGAAGCCGCAGTTTGTGCGGCCGCCGCGCACGTTGGCCGAGCTGCGCGCGCTGACCTCCGCCGACGTCCGTGATGTGCTCGAGCGCTTCTTCCTTCGCAAGGACGCGCTCACCAAGCGGTTCAAGACCGCAGAGGCGGTGCTGCTGAGCAACGTGACGACAACAGCAGCTGCGTCGACGGCACCCGCGATCTCCGCCGATGACGGTGTTGATGCGCCGGGTGCCTCGGCGGCGCTGCAGCGTGAGGAGCGGCTGGCGCGCGATCGGTGCCGACGACTGGTGAATGTGAGTAACTGGGAGGCCGCCGTGGATGGGTCCTCGGTGAACGACGTGCTTCTCCCTGCCGCGCTGCTGCCCGACCTCGACGACGCGCTCGGTCCGGCATCGATCAAGACAAGTGCCAGCGCCGCTGTACAATCATCATCGGCGGCAGCAGCGGCTGCGGTGGGCCTGTCCACCACAGGCGCCGCGTCTGCGTCCGCGCGCCGCACACTGCGACCGCACCAGGTGGAGGGGATTCGCTTCCTCTGGAGCGTGCTGGCCGAGGGGCCGGCCGGGCAAGTGCCGGCGGTGGGCTGCATCCTGGCACACACCATGGGCCTCGGCAAGACGGCGCAGGTCGTTGTCTTCTTGCACCTCTACATGGCCGCCTTTCCCCGCGACGGCCACGCGTCGCTGTCCTCGTCGTTGACCGCGGCCTCGGCACATCACCCCACCACCGCCTCGTCCTTCTCGCAGCCTCCGTCTGGCATCGCGCGTCCGCGAGTGCTCGTCGTGGTGCCCAAGTCGGTGCAGTCGGGGTGGAGGCGGGAGTTCGAGCTCTGGTCCACCGCCTTCCCGGTCGAGTATCGCATCCGACCCATCGCCATACGTGCCCAGGAGCGGGTGCAGCAGCGGCTCGACAGCTTCCACGCGTGGCGGCGCCATGGTGGGGTGCTGCTCATCGGCTACGAGTCCCTCGTGCACCTAATGCGCGTAGTGGAGAGCGACGCCGTGCTGCAGCAGCCGCCAGCCCCCACCGGAGCTGCTGACGCGGCGGACGGTGTGGCGAATGCGCGGGCGTTCCACCTGGCCGGAGGGACCGCACCGGCGAACTTGTCGGACCAGCAGCAGCGGCAGCGACGCACCGAGCAGTGGGCGCGGCGCAACGACGAGGGCGGTGTCGCTTTCGGCGGCGCCGCCGACCCCTTCACGGAGCTCGTGGTGTGTGACGAGGCCCACCGCCTCAAGTCGGTGCACCTCAACATCGTCACCGCGTTGCGTGGCCTGCACCCGCTGCGCCGCCTGCTGCTCACCGGCACGCCGCTGCAGAACCACCTGCACGAGTACTGGGCCATGATGGACTTCTGCGTTCACAAGTACTTCAGTCGACGGCGCTTTCGCGAGTTCTTCATCCAACCCATCGAGAGCTCGGCCAACACGCGGGCGTCGGAGAAGGAGGTGGACCTCGCGCGCAAGAAGACCTTCACGCTCATCAACGAGGTGCGGCACTTTGTGCAGCGCGTGGACAGTGCCCCGCTGCAGGCCGAGCTGCCACCGCTGCACGAGTACACGGTCGTCGTCTCCCTCTCCGCACTGCAGGCGGACCTGTACCGCCGCTTCGTGCGGACCGCCCTGACGGAGGAGACGCAGCGGCTGCAGCTGCTGCAGGCGGTGTCGTACTCGGGGAAGATCGCCGCCCATCCGCAGCTGCTCTTCCAGCTCCGCGAGCGCTGGCACAGGGCGGGGGTAGCGGTGGCATCTGCCGGGAGCGGCGGTCCAAGTAACGCTGCGGCTCGAGGCCGCCTCGCGGGCAGCAAGCGGAGGACCGGCAGCAGTCGCGGCACGGAGCGGTTGGGCAACACCAGCACGAGCCTCAGCGAGGCACACCTTCCTCCAGCCCCGCAGCGGCCGCGCCACGATGCCAGTGCTCGCGACGAGGGGGCAGAGGAGGTCGTGGTGAGCGATTCTGACGGCGGCGACGACGACGACAGCACCAGTGGCGGGAGCAGCAGCGGCACGGAGCACCCCAACCCCAACGAGAATCGCGCAGCGACGTCACGCCAGGCGGCGAGTGACACGGAGGACGCCAGTGAAGACGAGAGAGACGGCGACGGCGATGGCGATGGCGCTGCGGTGCTTGACACAAAGGCGTTCACGCGCGCCTCGCGCCGGTCGCTCTCCAGCCTCCCCTCCCCCTCTGCGCTGACCTACGAGAAGCTATGCGTGCCGCCCACACCACACTACACGCCCGAGCTTGAGCACGGCGTGAAGCTGCACGTGGCGATGCGGCTCATCGCGGCGGCAATGGCGAAGAGCGAGAAGGTTCTATTCTTCAGCCTCTCCACGCAGCTCCTCTCGCTCTTCGAGGTGTTGATCGCCAAAGCAAACGTGTTATGGCGGCGACCTGGTGAGGGTGCTCGTGGCGGTGGAACGGCTGCAACGGCTGCCGCGTCGGCGCCACTGCTCGCACGGCCAATTCGGTACTGCCGGCTGGATGGCAGCCACACCGTGGCGCAGCGGGCGGCGATGGTGGACGACTTCCAGCGGCCGGACGGCGCGGACCTCTTCTTGCTGAGCGTCAAAGCTGGTGGCGTCGGCCTCACCATCACCGCCGCCACCCGCGTGATCCTCGCCGACACGAGCTTCAATCCTGCGGACGACCAGCAGGCCATCGGCAGGGCGTACCGCTACGGGCAGACGCGGCCGGTGTACGTGTACCGGCTGATGTGCTACCCCACGCTGGAGTACAGCATCTTCTCGCAGAAGCTGGCGAAGGAGTGGCTCTTCAAGACGGTCATCGAGGAGTCGTCGGTGAAGCGGGACGGGCTGTCCGGCATGCGCCTCCGCGAGCTCTACACGCTGCTCACGCAAGCAGCGCGGGTGCTGGAGCGGCCGGCGCGGGCGACGCGCGCGCAGCTAGCTGCCACGGCAGAGGTGCTGCGCGAGGACCCGATGTTGGGCGAGGTGCAGGCCAACGTACTCTACGCCCAGCGGTACGAGGTGTTTCTCGAGCACGACCACGACGATCAGTACGGGGCCGACGAGGCGGCCTTCTATGAGGACTACTGCCGAACTCGCATCTTCGACGCAGCAGACGACAGCGCCGACGCAGCGGAGCGGCAGCGGGCCGCTGAGTTGCAGCGGCGTCGCCAGCAGCGCGTCGACGAGGCGACGCAGCTGCAGGCGCAGTCGAAGACGCTGACGAGCATGGTGGACGACCTCATCCGGTCCCGCGCCGGGACGGACTTCGACCTCGCGCGGCTGCTGACGGCGATGGGCCTGCGCGTCGACCCGGCGACGGGTCGCGTGCAGACACACCACGCATCCTCCGAAGGGTCGGCGCCGCCGCCGCCCCGGCGCGACGCCGGTGAGCGTTTTGCTCCCTCGTCGGTGCAGCTCGTCGGTGGGGAGGGGAGCAGCTTCAGCTCGGCGGTCCCTGCAGTCCCAGTGGACGGCAACGGCGGCGCGGGAGACTCGTCGCACAGCTCCCGCCAGACGGCGGTGATGCTGCTGGACTCCGATGAGGACTCGCTCGGGCCTGCTAATGGGCATGTGGTGCAGACGCTGCCGCGCAACAGCAGCGGCAACGGCGCGGCGGCCGCAGTGGGTCGCACGCATATGCAGCGTACGCCGCAGGCCCCCAGTAGCGGTGATCGCATAGCCGTGTCCTTGGCGCATCAACCCTACGCGCCGTACCGCCCCGGCAGCTCAGCCGCGTACGCGGTGGACATCGATGGAGACGGTTCCCAATGACGGCCGCTTTAGTGTTGCTATGGTGGAGGTGCCGTGGGCGGATGGCGGTTTGGAATGCAGAAAGGCGCCTTCATATCTGACCCTCCCAGACACGCACACACACACACGAACACGAACACGAACGCGAACACCCGAACAGGCACGGCCTGAGCGAGGTTGGAACAGACACGAGGGGGGCGGAGAGGTTGCACGCGGAAGAGCTCGACAGAGCCGCCGAGCTCTACAGCTCCCACCGCCGGACTCTGTTCGCCCCTTCCCCTCACCCCTTCACCCCTCCACCCTTTCCTCCCTTCCAAGTATCACCAGCAGTGTGCTCCGTGGCATGACCAGCTCGCACCTGCGACATCTCGAATCTCTGCATTCCCCTCTATTCCCAACACACACGCACACACACACACACACGCACACACCTGAACTCCTTTCATCTGCCGTCACTCCTGCGTGCACGCAGGGATCTCACGTGTTGCAATCCCCGTACACACACACACATACACAGTAACGCCCCTACAGCAGAGGGACGCGCACAGGACCCGAGCCACTCTGCTTCTCAGTGCCTCTTGACGTCCGCGTCGCACCTCCGTAGCTTCCAACTGCTCCTCGCCACGCCCACCGCTGCCTGTCGTCATGGCGCATCTGATCGCGCCGCCGTCGTCGGTGCAGCCCATGACGAAGGCGGACGTCGCCGTCGTGCAGGCCGAGAAGCGAGTGGACGCGGCCACGCGGGAGCAGCTCGTCAAGGTCTACGGCGTTTCCCGCGACCCGCACGGCCGCCACGTCCCGCTCACCCGGCCCCCGCACCGCTTCTGGAAGTGCCCGGCATGCGGCCGGCAAAGCACGGACCTGCGGCACGTCTGCGGGTTCTGCCTGCGCCCCGAGCCGGGCTACGAGGTGAACACGGCCCGCCGCTCGGGCGGCAGCAACGCTGCGGCGCCGCTGGCGGCAGTACAGAGGCCCGGCACGAGCCATGACGCCGGGGTGCGTCTCGTGCACGTAGCGCACACCAAACGCACGTACCGCGTCTTCACCGAGCCGCACGTGCCGGTGGGCAAGTCGAAGGCTGCCGCCGGGGCGGGGAATGCGTCCCACCGGCACGGGGTGGCTGGAGGGGGCGGCGTTGGGGCTGCAGCAGCAGCAGCGGCAGCTCCGGGCGCGGCGGGCGACGACGACGAGGAAGGGGAGGACACGCCGTGGGACGACGAACCGTCGTGCAAGCCGGGCGGTCGCGCGGCGCAGCCTGGCGCTGAAGATGACGTTGAAGACTGCGACGACGGTGCGACGTCGGCGCACCCCGGTGCTGCGCAGCAGCAGCAGTGCCGTCGGGCAGAGGAGGAGCAGGACGACGGGAACTTCACGCACTTCATCGCGATTCCGTTTGGCAAGCTGCCAGCCATCACGGCGAACGCCACGAGTCTGCTCGAGGACCTGCGCAGCTTCGTGGGAGCCGGTGGTGAGGGAGACGCGGAAGCGACGGCAGCCGCCTCGTCCTCGGCGGCTGGCAAGTCGTCGGCGACACCCGACCTCGTGACGAGCGTCTCCAAGCTGCACATGACGTTGCTGCTGCTCTCGCTGCCGCGCCGCGAAGACGTTGAGTTCGCGAAGGAGCTTCTGCATGGCCCGTTTGCAACTGCCTGGGCGGCGACGAAGGCGAGGTGGGCCGCCGCTGGTGCGTCGGCGCAGGACAAGGCGCGTCTTCTCAGCGGCGACGCAACGCAGGCGCCGCTGCACCGCCACCCTCTTGCCCGACTCGCCGGTGGGCTGCAGGTGATGCGCGCTGGCCATAACAACGAGCTCTACCACCCCGAGGCGGCCAGCGTCGTGTACATTGGTCTTGACGCGGCGGCTGGCGCCGCAGCGGTGCAGGAGCTGCAGCGTGTTCTGCACGAGAGCTACGCGGAGCTGATCCACGACCCAGAGGAAGCGGCGCGGTCGCGCCGGGTGCTGCACGTGACGATTATGAACAAGAAGTGGCGCCGCGGCCGCACGGCTCGTCGCCCGTTTGACGCGCGGCCCATCGTAGACGCGTTTGCGGAGGCGTGCATCGGGGCCGGGGAGGACGGGTCGAGGGCGTTCGAGATACCCGAGCTGGAGCTGTGCTCCATGCGACGCTCCGACGCCGAGACGGGCACCTATCTTGTCGAGGCCGCCGTCAAGATCTAGCCCCAGCGGTGGACGTAGGGCGGCCTCCTGTGCGACGGGAGGCTGGTCCCCACGCGGCAAGCCGCAAAGAGGCGTTGTAGCTGCATCAGCGGCAGTGGTCGCAGGTTAAAGTTCCCGTAAAAGATCGGTTTGTAGCTACGCACACGCACACACACACACACACACAACGAGATCCCTGCATCAGCGGCGGAGGCCTGGCAGCGGTGTCACAGTCCTGCGAAAGATGGGGAAAGGCTGGGCTCCCGGGGAGCGCACCTACACATAAGTATCCCCCCCCCCCTTCATCGTCGCAAACCTCGCTGGAGAAGACCGATGCGAGAGTCGTGACGAACACGGTAGGAGGAGCCGCAGTGGAACTCGCGCGCTTTAGGGATGTGCTACGGCCCAACACCCATCCTCTTGACACACGCCTCTGCGCACTTCAACACACACACACACACACACACACCAAAACGCGACACAGTGGATTTGGATCAGCGCACTCCCGCGACCTCTTATCGCGACAAGAGGAAGAGAAGCGTACATAGCGTCGTCCACACACACACACACACAGCACAGCACATAGAAGGGTTTGTAGCCGCTCTGTGAAGCGCTGGCGGCTCCTGTACGCCCGCCCGTCTCTCCCCCCCCCCCCTCCCTCTAACCTGCTCGTGGTGCCGTAGCTTCGCTCTCTCTCCTCGACCTGTGTNTATCGCGCAGACACCACCACGCACGCTCGAGATGTTCTTCAGCGTCCCACCGGATGCGTACGGCGGCGCCCGCCGGCGCAGCGCAGTCAACGGCGCCGCAGGCGGACCGCAGCCCCCCGCCGACGGCTTCACCGCCCTGGCGACCACCAGCAGCGCCGCCGCCCCTCTGGGCTACTCCGCCACGCACGAGGGCTCCGTCCCGGCGAGCCTCCCAGCGCTTGTCTACGGACCCGAAGGGCACGTGCCATCGCCCTCGGTGCTGTCACACAGCACCACCGACATGGTTGCGTCAGTGTCGGCCGACTTGCATGCCAACGAGCACGACCGACGCGTGCACACGAGCTTCGACCTTCCCCCGTCGCTCATCACGTGTCTTGTGCGCCACACCGATGGCCAGCACCAGCCGCTGGCCACGCCCGCCCTCGTGGAGCGCTGCATGCGAGACCTGCAGCGCCAGCTCATGCCGTGGGTGCCCGTCGAGCGACTCTTCGGCCCCACCACGCAAGCGACGGTGCCCATCAACGCCAAAGGGGACGCCCTGCCCGTCGACACGAGCAGCGCCACCCCACCCCCGACCTCGACCCCACGTGCCGGCTCCTACCTGGCCGGCACCCGCGTGCGCCTGCAGCTTGCTAAGACTACGGACGTGGCCGCCGTGAACGGCGGGACCTCCTCGGTGCTGCACCTGCTCCTGTACGCCGTGGATGAGCCGACGTCGCGACCATCGGTGCTGGCGCAGATCGCGCAGGAGTGGCGCGCCGTGCTGGCACGCACCGGGGAGGCAGAGGAATGCCTCGTGCTGCTTGTCCACGGCGACCTCATCGCCGCGGCGGAGGCGGCGTCCCGCCTGGCCGAGGAGGCGCAGCGGCAGGGCACGCCGGGCCCCGCCGCCCCTCGTGAAACGACCGCCACCAGCACCAACTCCAACGCACCTGCTGCCCCCTCGGCCTCTTCCCCGCCTTCAGTCGTGGTCAGCCAGGCCCACTTGGACGCCGCGGCGACGCAGCTGCGGCGCTACTACAAGGAGCTGCGTGAGGTCAAGTTCGCGCCACAGCAGATGTGCGCCTACATGCCCAACGAGACCCCCAACCGCATCCTTGAGCGCCTGCGCCCCGCCGTCATCACGCGCGGGGCGCGGCTGCGACAGACGTTCGAGAACTGCGCCGTGCTGAAGCGTATGTGCCCACAGGACCCGCGCACGATGCCCGGTAGCCCAGAGCAGGCGGCCAAACTGGCTACACGCTCTTCGTCTCCAGCGTCCGCCCCGCTTTCGATGCCAGCGCCAGCATCGGCGTCGCCGCCCATCAACGCATCGCCACTGTCGCCTCCAGCCGCAGCCGCAGCAGCGCAGCCCAGCAGCGCTGGCGCAGCCTCCAGCGGCAGCCCTCGAGATGGAAGTGCCGTACCCCCGACGCCGGCGCCGGGCCCGCCAAGCGCACCCGCAGTACAGCGGCCGGCGTCACCGCAGCAAACACCACAGAAGACGCCGGCGGCACCGGCGTCGGCGCGGCAGCATACGGTGGGGCGGCTGTGGAACGTGCAGGCCTTCTGGCGCTGCGGCTACGACCTTGCCGTGCACTACCTGCAATACGGGTTCGTCTTCGACGCCCGCGTGGTGCTGGAGCGACTCTTCATCGAGTACTACAACAGCTCGGACGACTACGTCTTCGTCCGGTCGCCGGCGGGGACGCTGGAGCGGCTCGGTCGCGTGCCGAACCTCTTCGACGCCCACGGGCACGCGATCTGGACACTCGGCAAGACCGGCTACCCGCGTGGGCTGGAGGCTGGGGCAGAGCTGCTCGAAGGGCTCCTGCTTGTCGCGTCGGCGGAGATGTCGTGCTCGCTGCTGCTGGGGGACACGGTGGCGGCCATGACCCGCTACCACGCCTTCATGCAGGTCACCCGCGAGAAGTTCGAGGAGTGGTCCGTGGCGGAGGCGAAGTCAGGCAGCCGCGGCGGGAGCGGCAACGGCAACAGCAGCAATCCCGGTCCCACCGGCGCCCTCAAGCCGTCCACCTCCCAGCAGTTCTTCCTTCTGCAGTGCTACCTGTCCGGGGTACGCATGTGGTGGCCCACAAGCGGCTTGTGCGAGCCGAAGCGCGACTTGCCCCCAACCCTCGTCCGCGCCACACCCCCGCCCCCACCCACCCTCGCCGCGACGGCGGCAGCCTCGACCGCCAAGACCTCTGCCCACACGCGCGCGGAGGAGGGGCGCAGCGGCAACGCCCACCTCGACTCAACCACGCCACTGCCTCTCGCGAAGCTGCCGTCCGTGCACGGCGGCGGCGGCGGCGGCGCTGTGGACGCCTTCAGTCCGCGCAGACGACTGTCCGACAGCGACAAGAGCGAGGCAGCGGAGAGACCTGACCACGAAAGGGACGACACCGTGGCGCCCCACCCCGGCCAGCCCATGACGCGGCACGGCACCTCCATCGTCACCATTGCGACAGAGGCCGACGCAGTGCCCGACATCGCCCCCGTGCTGAGCAGCGACACCGACCCGCTCGACCCCGTTCCACGCCAGGACACGGAGCTGGACAACAACAACAGCGGCAGCAGCGGCGTGCGCTACTCCATCACCAACCCGTCCTTCGCCTTCGCCTCGGTCGGGCCGTCCGGCCGCTCCTTTCGCCTCAGCAGCGCCATCGCCCCAGGGGGTGGGTCCTTCTCCGGTCACCAGTTCGGTGACCGCAGCAGCGCCCGCCGCGCGACGGCGCCGTGGGGCAGCGGTGTGCACGACGGCGACGTAGCACCTGGGGAAAGCGACGGTGCTGCGGCTGCGGCTGTGGCCGCGACCCCCGCGTCAGCAGCGCAGGGCGAAGATGATGTGGCCGACGGGGCGGAGGGGGCGGGAGGTGAGGAGGAGCTGCTGTATTTACTGGCCAGCAGCGAGGACACGGCGCAGGCGGCCGTCGCCTACCTCGTCGAGCTCGCCACGGCAACAGGGCTGCTCGCCGAGCACATGGGGCCGGCGGCGCTGCACGACGCCGCGTCAGGGCTCCACGACGCGGTCGAGGGTCGCGACGCGCGCACGGCGCGGGTGCTGCAGCACCACCGGCGCCGACTGCATCGGAGCTGCACCGAAGCAGCGAGTTTGCTGGAGCACGCCAGGGACGCCATGGCTGCCGTCGCGCACGACCTCGGCTACCCCAACTTCGGCTACCCCGCGTTCAGCTCGGCAACAGCGGCAGCCGCCGGTGAGTCGGGCGCGGACGCAGGGGGTACCGCGTTGTCGGGCACCGCGGCAGCGGCGGCGTTCGCAAACGTGGAGGAGCTGTCGACCCCTGACCAGGCCCTGCGTCTGTGGCGCGTGCTCACGGCGATGGCCGCGCTCGCCCTCCGCATTGGCGAGCAGCGGCGCCGCGAGTTCCACCTCTACGCCCGACTCGCCGTCACCTTCCTCGCCGACCAGCCGAGCATGACGGCCAGCATCGTGTCGGAGCGGCTGCTGCCGTACATCAAGCGGCAGGGCTGGCGGCGCCTCGAGCTGTTCGTGCGGCGCCTGTACGTCGAGGCACGCGAGCAGCTCATGCGCCGCGCCGGCCTCTTTGCCTCCGGCACTGCAGCCGGCAGCGACCCAGCACGCCGACGTCTGTGGCTGTGTGTGTTCCGTACGGGGGCGGCCTACGTGCTGTACCGCGAGTGTGTGCTGGTGTTGCTGAGCAGCAGCAGCAGCAGCAGCACCGGCGGTGGAGGCAGCAGTGAATGTATCATGGGTGATGAGGACGCCGTTGGGCCAAGTCGTGGCGCCGAGCCGCGGCCGGCGGTAGTGGCAGCGGAGGCGGCGTCGTGCATGGCCGCCGAAGATCTTGTTGGCTCCCTCGACAGCCGCCTCTTCTCCAGGCGCTCGCGGGCGGCGTGGTGGCGCGAGCTCCTGCGCATCGACGCGCTCGTGATGGGCACCATCTTCCACGGCGAGCCACCCGAGTACCCGCTCGAGCACTTCACGAGCCCCCTCACCGTGAAGCTCGAACACCGCGTCGCGGCGGCGGCGGAGAGGTCGTGCAACGACAGTGCCATCATCGTGAATGAGTCATCCATCACGGTGCAGCCCGGTGTCCTGCAGGCGGACGTCGATGACGTTGTGCGAGTTGCGTTTGCCTCGGTCTTTACCATCGATCCGCTGGCCCGGCCGGCGCGCTCGGAGGGCGCCGCCGCCGGAGACACCGAGGCGGCCGGCAACGGCGAGGGGGAGGGCGCGCCGGCCGTGCGCTTCCAGCTGACGCTGGAGTCGCGCAAGGACTGGGGCGACGAGGACGAGGCCACGCACGAGGTGCACATCAGCGACGCCGACGCGGTGCACTTCAATGCGCGGACACACCAGCTGCACGTGTGCTTCACATTCCCGGTGTGCCACGCTGGCCTCTACCGCGTGCGTCGCCTGCGGCTGTGCAACGGCAAAACGTGGCTCGCCTACTACCCGCAGCGCAGCAGTGGCGGAGGTCCGGGTGGGGTCGGTGGGAGCGCGGCCTCCGTGATGGGCGGCGGCCTGTACGCGGCGGGCTGGGGGTTGTGTCAGCGAGGGGCGGGATGGCACGCCTCGACGACGCCGCGGTCAACACGGGCGGAGCTAGAGCCTATGTACCACCTGGTAGGCCGCGCGCCGGTGCTGCGGGTGCCAGAGCCGCGCAGCAGCGTGCACCTCCGCCTTCACCTCCCGCAGGAGGCGCACTGCTTCGCCGACTGTGTCGACTACGTCACCCTCGAGGTGGAGTTGGAGGACCCGCTGCTCCTCTCCAGCACGACCGGTGCCGGCAATGCAGCGGCAGCAGTGACGGCCGGGCCCGGCGCAGGCGCAGGGTCGGGGCCCGCGCCGCTCGCCCCACAGGAAGACGCGCGCGCAGCGCATGCCAGTGCGCCAGCCACTCGAACTGGTCCAGCGGCGGCGTGCACGTGCTCCTTCGAGGTCAGCGCGGGCCACCTGCTCCTCCCCTTGCCCGTCGGCGCGGTGCACCGCAGTCACCCCCCGCACCGCTCCCAGCCTTACGTGCCGCTCACCGGCGGCGGCAGCAGCGCGCACGACGCCCGGGACGGCGCGGCGCCGCTGCGGCGTGTGTCGACGTCGTCGGCCGCCCTGAACGCGTTGCTGCCGTCCATGGAAGAGGAGGACGAACAGCGCGGCGACGCCGAGGAGGAGGTCGGTGTCGGTGGCGGCGACGAGGACGGCAAGCGTGCGCCGCGCCGCCCGCAGTTTGTGGCGGCGGTGGTGCTCGGCACCCCCGCCACGTACCGGCCAAAGCATCACCTTGCATCCGCCGCCGCGGGGCGCACGACGAGCCCCGGCCTGTCCTTCCCCAGCCTGACCGCGGCCATGCCGGGGGCGGCGGGTTTCGCGGGGAACACCAACGGTGCAAGCGGCGTGCTGGGCCTCAGCGGATCCTTTGGCGCGAGACCGTCGCAGCCGGCCGACGCCCTCGCGCAGTCCCGCCACGCCGTGCCGCCCTCGATGCCGGCGCCGCCGCTGCTGCCTACGCACGTGAGCGCCTTCGCCAGCTCCCTCTCCTCGACCGACGCCCTTGAGCTCGCAGGGTCCGCCGTGGCCGCATCGACAGCCGCAGCTGCCGGAGCCAGCACGCGCACGGCCACGCCGGCGCAGCAGCGCTACAAGTCTATCTTCAAGTCCCTCCGCATCGGACCCCACGCCGCCTTGGAGGCCTCGCCCGAGGCGTCGACCATGACCGCCTCCACGGCGCCGGCACCCGAGCGAACCCGCGCCACCTCCCCGCAGCTCCACGAGTCGGCTCACCACCGCCACCACCACCACGCGCACCGACACAGCCACCTGCTGCCCACGCCGCCGGAGCGCGGCTTGTCCGACCCGCGCTTCGCACCGGCCGCCGCGGCCGACGACGCGGGCAACGGCATGGACGAGCGCGGGAGTCGGCACATGGCGGCGTCTCTCTCCGGTATGCTCGGCCCCGCGGTGACCCCCGCGGCAGCCCCACTGCGCGAGGTCAGCGCCGGCACGTTCGAGCTGGTGCTTGTCCACGCCGACACCGCCACCCGCGAGGACCGCAGTGGCACCAAGGCAGACAACGCATCCGCCGCACCGTCAGCGCCGCCGTCCTCCGGTCGCACCCCCGCCGCCGCAGCGGTGGCGGCGGCGGCGGTGGCGGCGGCAGCAGCGGTCACGACGGCCGCGCGCACCGTCGTGCCGATCCACGTCCGTGACTTCCTCCAAAACCTGCCGGCGCCGGAGGTGCAGGTGCGCACCCCGGTGAAGGGGCCGGGTGGCGGCTCGGCAGGGTCGCTGCTGCGGGCGGAGAGCCTCACGTCGGCCGACCCCCTGCGCGAGACGGTGATCCGGCTGCTGCCCAGCGGCAGTAGTGGCGCGGCGGCGGCGGCGGCTACGGCGGGGGCTGCCGTGACGCACATGCGCCTGCGCCTGCCCCTGCTGCCGCTGCTGACGACCCCCATCACCGCCGCGGCGCTGTCCAGCAAGCGGCCCGAGGTTGCGACGTCGTGCAAGGACGCCGGCGACGAGGATGCCGCGCCGTCGGCGGTCGTGACAGCCAACCAAGCCCGCATCGCCTTCACCTGTGTGCGAGGCCGCGAGCCGTGCACGACGACGCTGAACGCAGTGCTGCCGTTCCAGGCCGCGATCGAGTTCGCTTACGTCTTCAAGCACTTCCAGGGCCGTGTTTACTGTCTGGTGCGGATGCGCAACGTGCTGTCAAGCACCTCGCTGTGGATGCGCGGCGCGGTGCTGCGCGTGCTGGACGCCGAGCCGTCGTACGAAATTGTGCGCGTGTGCGAGGTGTACAACCGGCTGCTCGTCACAGAGTGGAAGCCGCGCGAGGAACTCAGCATCCTCTATGAGCTGGACCTCATCGCTTCCTTCCACCCCGCGCAGCCGGAGTGCACGCATCGGGTGCAGATGGAGGTCTTCTACTCGAGCTGGCACCGCACCTTCCTGACCACGCCGGCGGAGGACCGGCTGGTGCTGCGCACGATGGAGTTGCCGGCGACCGAGGCAACGGCGGAGAGCGTCGAGGTCATTCACAGCGACGACCGCGGGCTCAGTGATGTCACGGCGGTGCCGGGCACCGCCACCACCGCCTCCACCGGCGCCCCCACCTCCACGCTGGGCACCGCACCGTCCATTTACCAAGGCCCGCTCGTCCCCGGCGTCGAGGCTGCGCGCACAACGCCCCTGCCGCGCAGCGCCAGCGAGACGAGTAGCCAGTCCCTGGCGCGCGCCACGAACACGCACCGCAGCGGCGGCAGCAGCAGCA
Source organism: Zelonia costaricensis (assembly GCA_030849075.1). Lineage (NCBI taxonomy): Eukaryota > Euglenozoa > Kinetoplastea > Trypanosomatida > Trypanosomatidae > Zelonia > Zelonia costaricensis. The sequence goes on along the minus strand of JASAOO010003169.1, from coordinate 2,122 downwards.
GCAACACCGCCGCCATGCGCAACGGCGAGGCCAGCAACCTCAGCGACGCGCGCGACAGCAGCGCGAGCGCACGCAGCCCCACCGAGGCCTCCGGCGCCGTTCACTTCAACATCGTTACCCTGCGCTACCTGGAGGAGACGTGCAACACGATCTGGGGCCCCATCGCGTCCTTCCGCTCGAAGCACCTGTGCGTCTTCAGCATCGTCATGTACGCCGAGTCGCCGTGGACGATGCGCTTCGGCGCGGCAACCAACTACCTCGCCCAGCCCCCGTCCACGCCGCTCTCCGCCACCAGCACCGTGAACGGCGGTGCGCCGCTGCCGCGCACGTCGATGCAACCCGCCGGCCCGAGCTCGTCTCAGCTCAACGCCGGATCTGCCATCTCCAGCAGCCTCCACAGCGGCCCGTCAAGCCAGTGCGGCGCGGCCGGTGGGGGTGGGGGGGTGTGCGCGCAGAAGCAGGGACACGTCAACGCCTCCTTCTTCGGCAACGCCATGGTCGATCAGCCGTCCGACTTCATCTTCGTGGCCGGCGAGCCCGTGCGCTTCTGTGTGCGGCTTCAGCCGCAGGCGCAGAACTGGCCCGAGGACGCGGAGATGGAGGAGACTTTCTTCATCCGGCTGAAGTACAACCCGGCGCAGTGGATGGTGATTGGCAAGCAGCGCGACCGCCGGACGCTGTCGCTGATGGAGGAGGTCACCGTGTACTTCAACGCGGTGCCGCTGCTGCCGCTGGCGTCGGCGGCCGACACGGACACGGCCCCGGGGGAGTGGGGCGAGGAGGGGCGGGCACCGCCCCCACTCGATCCGCACGCGAAGACCACGGGCAAGGCAGCAGAGCGCGGCAGCGACAGCGACAGCGATGCGGAGGAGGAGGACGCGGCTGGCAGCGGCGCAGGGGCGCGGCGGTCGCGGACGCTCGCCGGGCACGCCGTGCGGGATGAGGGCATCCTGCAGACACCGACAGTGGAGATGTTCTGGGAGCGCAAGAAGCCCGCACCACCGCCACCGCATGCCTCAAAGACCCCGCCGGCCGAGGGTCTTGGCGCTACCAAGCGGATGTCCGCCTCGCATCGCAAGGAGGCCACGGCTGCGGGTGCGCAGGCGGCGCATGCGGACGCGGTGATGGGGGAGGCGGTGCTCGTGGATGTTGTGCAGTTCCGCACGTGGGTGCGGGTCCGCAAACGTGGGCAATGAGGGGTGCACTGCACCGTGCACGGTCCCTTCCCCCCCCCTCCCCCGCTGTCTGCCGTGCAGTCGCACCTCCCACTCGCCCCTGCCTTCTCGGGGCGTCTCGAGTGGACGAATTCTCGTGTCTCAGCGAGGGGGGTGAGTGGAGTGGGACGCTGCGCGGCATCTTGCTATCAATGTGAAGGACGAACGTCAGTCTGAGCCCGCATAGTGCTTGTGTGTGTGTGTGTGTGTGTGTATGTGTGTGGGTGTGTATGTGTGGTTGTTGGCTATTGCTTCCGCTTGCAATCGACCTTTAGAATCGCCCTTCTCAGCGTCAGTTTCCTGTGCAGCAATGACGACGACTGTCACCGTCCCCCAGTGAGATGCGATGTGTGGCCAGCAGCGCAGCCTCCGATGCGGACACAGTGAGCGGCGCGGGGTGCCGAGCAAACCGCCTTCGCGGCAAGACGCTCTCACCCTTCTTTCCCTATTCAAGCAGCTGCAGCTTCTCCTGCCAGATGTACCTGACCTGAGATTTCAGGCACCAGCTTCACCGCCAACTCTCCAGCCAGGCCTCCCCCTCATCACACGATGCCCGGCGTCGCCAACACGTCCCCCGCTCCGCTGCCTAGATCACTTCCTCAACATGTACCCGTTCCCCTCCCCTCCCTCTCTGGTTCCTGTCCTCTCCTAAACCTGCGCCTCGATGCTCCTGTCCCCGCACGCATTCCAATCCCTCCACAACCACACATGACCACACACACGCACACACACCACACACACGAGGCTGCTCGGTCATCAACCGCCCACGCACGTCGCAGGAACGCAAGCGCACGCCCAACACTTACGCAAAAACGCAAAATCGGTGCGCAATCGCCTCGCCCGTGATTTCTCCTTCTTCTGCATCCTTTGTGCTCTGCGTCGGAGCAGAGAATCACAAACACCGTCTA
>JASAOO010003168.1:0-26518 GCA_030849075.1 Zelonia costaricensis | reverse complement strand
AAGCCCTCGTGATGCTCCAGCGCGCTGTTCAATCTCTATGGACTGGATGGGTTGGAGGGGCGGCGGTGAGACTGCAGTCTCTTGGCTGGGTGCCGTGAAGGCCACTTTTGTTTTTTTGAGGGAGGAGTTTCCCGGCAAGTTGGTTGGGGTGAGAGGGAAGCACTGTTAGGTCGACGAAGGACGAGAAGACAAGAAAACCGAAAAGAACGCGCGCAGATACTTACATATATAGAAGAGGGCGATATGCCCGATCCGAGGGGGGTGAGGCGGTGAGCGCTCCAGTCGCGCATGTCAGCGTTCTCCGCACCGGACGCAGCGCGCCTGTGCACGTCTTGGCAGAAAAAAAAAAACAGCAACGCCTTCGTCGCAGACCCATTCCGTTTTGTCCAGCGCTGGCAGGATCGCGACAGCTTTTTGTGTACTCAGCATGCACGCACGCGTTTTTGTATCAGAACGTAAAGGACGAGGCTTCGCGTGCAAGACAGCACCGGCGAGAAGAAGGGAAGAAAAAGCGGACGACCAAACGCAGCTCCGACAGCGAGCTGCTAGCTATACAAAGCGCCATGGCTCAAGCATGGCCATGTACAACCAGAGCGTACGAGGCTGTCAACTTGGCCAACTCAGTGAAAACACGGATGAAGGGCAGAAAAGAAGAGGAAAAGTATTCGTTGGTGTTCTTCTTCTGTTCCCAACAGCAACGAGGCAATCAACGGACCTTGTCCGGACAACGCGTAGTAGGAGGTAGAGGTAGACAAAAAAGGGGGAGGGGAAGGAAGGTTGCGAGAGCGACGAGTCGCTGCGTTGACCGCACTGTGCCGGAAGCATTGAAAAGGAAGAAGACAACGAGGAGCAACGTGTTCGTTGCGCGACATTGTGACTCCACGTCCTGCCACGCGCGAGTCGCACATCCGCCACGCACATAGTTGCCAGCACAAGCGTCCAGATGCACAGGCGCGCACAGGCTCTAGACCATGGTCGGCTCCGCTGGCGTGACGGGAGTGACGCCGCACATGCTCATGCCCGGGCAGGCGCCAACCGAGGTGAGCTCCAGGAACTGCTGCTGCACCGCGCACGGCAGGCAAAGCCAAGACATGCAGCAGTCCGAGACGACGCCGCCCTCGATGCCGTAGCGACGGCGGATGTCAGAGCGGATGACGTACTGCAGGGCGAAGCTGGCTGGCACGCCAGCGCCGTCCAGGAGCGTCAGTGCAATGCACACTGGCACGTGCAGCTCCGCCTCGTTGTGATAGAGCACGTTGTACTGTCGACTCATTTGGCACGGCATGCAGCAGCAGCACTCCAGACACGAGTTTATCTCGGTGCACATGACGCACAGGCCATAGTGCCACGGGCGGGTCACACTCTGCACAATGTGAGGAGCCGTCGGCACCACCTCCTGCGGCTCCCCCTGAGGCAGCTGGGTGTAGTTACTCTGAGTCTTGGCAGCCATTGCGGCGGAGTGTGTGCGTGTGTGTAGGTGGGTGAAGGTGAGGGTGGCGATGAGGGTCGGTAGAGGACGGGTGCAGAGAAGGAGAACTGGGGTGCAAGAGAACAAAAAAGGGAGTGAAAGCAGCTGATGATCGCCGCACCTTACCTGGGACAAGGAGTGCGCTCGCTGGAAAGACGTGTCAAGAGCGTCAGCCTTCTTTGTTTGAGCGGTAGGGTGGTCAAGCGAATAAAACAGAAGGTTGCTGCTGGCAGGCAAGCACACACACACACACAGAAAACACGCCAACACACGCGAGGCGGCGAAACTGGAGAACAGAGGAGTCGGAACACGAAGGAAGAATCAAATAAAGGAGACGGGGAGCGAGAGGACGCGGGGATGTCACACACACACGGGGGTCGTGAGGACAAAAGAAGTTTGGCGAGAAATAGAGAGAGCGCGGGAGAAAGAGGTGGAGGACTGTGGGGGGGCTGGTGGGAGACAGCTTCGCGACGTTGGTTGGCAGCGAGAGGGACAAGGAGGATCGATGGAGGTGTGGGTGTGAAGGTGTGTAGGTGTCAAGGTGTGTTGCCGACACAAGCGTGGAGGGGGAGAGGGGGGGGGGCGTGTACGTCGCGATGAATTGATACTCGTTCAAGAGCGGAGTCGAGACGGCACGGGTGACAAGGAATGGTGGACGTGCGGAGTGCGAGGAGAGGAGGAGTGACGAGAGGCAGAAGTGACACTGTGTGCGTCCAAGCAGCCTTGACAGCACAGAATCTCGTCAAGAGACGGGCGCGCACAAAAGGAGGATGCGTCCATCGGGAGTTGACGCACGACCCCTGCATTTTTCTTTTTTTTCCGTGTTCCGCCCGTCCCTGCCGGTTTTGACTTTCTTTGGGTCTTCAGTGGTGGCCCTAGAAGGGTATCGGCGTCTCCGCTTCTGCGCGTTCATGCCTCTCCTCCAACACTGCATGTCCTCCACGGCGAGGGCATCTTTCCACCTGCGTGCGGCGGTGGTGTGCACGGCACGTGTCGTTCTTCGTCTTGTGAGGAGGAGTGCAAACCGCTTCTCATGTGCGTCTTTCTTACCTCTCCGTACCGTGAGGAGTTCAGCCACGTGCGCTTCCCTCCCGGACCGGCTGTGCCGCACCACGCCAGACGCCGACACGGTGCTGCGGAAGGGGAGGGGCGAGAGAAGAGGGAGGGGGGGGCAGGACTTAGAAGGAAGAAAAAAGGCGCAGAAACGCACAAACAGAGAAAAGATACAACGTAAGCGCAGACGGGGAAAATAGCAGTGGGGCGGAGCTGCTGCGGGCAGAGAACGCGAGCGCCGTCAGTCAAGCACCGGGGGAAAGGAGGGAAGAGAGCACTCCGCAGAGGGGGGGGCACGGTCACTCCGCGTCACACCCGTACGGCTCAGTCTACAACATGTGCACCCCTCCCCCATCCCCGCACTCGAACCTCGTCGACGTGGCCGTCTCACCGTCCACCCTACAATGGCGTTTTTTTTGTGTTCTTTTTGGGGGCAGCTCCGCGCTCGACCTTGGTGCTTGACGTGTGTTTGTCACGGTTTTCGACGTCGGTTCTCGAGCCGCCATCAGTGACNTCCTCCCTCTCATCTCCCTTGAGTGCGCTGTGGTGAGTGGGACCGCCTCGGTGGAGTCTGCGCTTGTGACAGTTCTACACGGCGGCCAGCTGGCGATACCGGCACCCACTGCGGAAGGTGCACGTAAGGAGTTTCCGACACACACACACGCACACGCACAGACACACGTACGCGTGCACGTTGAGCGAGACTGTGAAGCTATGCACCTTCTCCACAACGCACAAACACGCTACGAAGGGCAGAAAGGAAAAGAAAACAAGAATGAAGAGAACACGAAAGGGAAGAGGGAAAGGGAGGAGGGCAGTTCGCGGCCCCAATAAGAAGGTAATTAAACAACACGCTAATAAGGGGTCGGCAGCATGCGAACACGCATCCACACTCTCATGAGGACCCCAAAACACGCATGCACATACACATACAAACGTTTGCACCAGATTTTTTTTTGTTGTAAAGAAAGGTGAGAAACCGATACTAGCACGCACACACCGAGTAAGAGAAGATGCGAGGGAGGAACGGCAGCAGCAGGCCACACGAGTTTGAAAATAATGTGGCGCGTGTGTGCTCGGACTCCCCCTCTCTCTCTTCGCCGCGTTCAACAGTTCACGGAAGTCCCCTGTAGCAGCTCTCCCTACTGCTCCTTCTGAGATACCTCCCCCACGCACCCTCCCTACTCTTCATGCGCATTCGAACGCACACACACATACACACACATACGCACACACGCATACGCCTTTTCCTGCTGCTCGCCGCTCCACTAAGCGATGACGTTGTCGTAGACAAAGCCCACATGGAAGCTCACGCCGATCGGAATGGCCGTCTCATCCACGCGGAACTTCGTCGAGTGGCACGTCTCGCAGATCCCCTGCGACTTGTTGCCCGTGCCGAGCCAGAGGTAGCAGCCCGGCTTCTCCAGCTGGTACGCGGAGAAGTCCTCGCCACCGTAGAGCGGCACCTTCGGGTCGATGATGTTCTCCGCGCCGATCACGCGCTCGCCAACAGAGTGGATCTGCGCCGTCACCTCGGGGTCGTTGTCGCAGCAGTCGTAGCCGAACGTGAATTCCAGCGTGGCCGTCGCGCCGTGCGCCGCCGCGATGTTCGAGGCGATCCGCTCGATGTCGCGCGGCACCTGCTCGCGCACGCCCTTGTCCTGCGAGCGCACCGTGCCCATCAGCTTCACCTCGTCCGGAATGACGTTGTGGCTCTCGTTAGGGCCCGTCGTCATCGTCGCAATCGAGACCACCGGCGCCACCTTCGGGTCGATCTTGCGCGCGACAATCGTCTGGATTGCCATGACGATCTCCGCCGCAATCGGCACGGGGTCCACCAGCAGCTGCGGCGTCGACGCGTGCCCGCCACGGCCGTGGATCATCAGCTTGAAGGAGTCCGGGTAGCTCGTGATGATGCCGGGCATGAGGCCCACGGTGCCGGCCTGGTACTGCGGCGAGCAGTGCATGCCGAAGATGCGCGAGACGCCCTCCATCACGCCTGCAGCCACGAGCTCCTTCGCGCCGCCGGGCAGCAGCTCCTCCGCGTGCTGGAAGATGAAGCGCACGCTGCCCTTGATCTCGTCCGCGTGCGCGCAAATCACCTTCGCCGCACCCAGCAGCATCGCCGTGTGCACGTCGTGCCCGCACGCGTGCATCACGCCCTTGTTCTGCGACTTGAACGGCACGTCTGCCTCCTCGTCCACCGGCAGCGCGTCGATGTCCGCGCGCAGCGCCACCATCGGTCCCTCGCCGGCGCCGCCCTTCAGGTTGGCCACCACCGACGTTGGCATCGGGTGCGTAATCTCCAGCGCCGCGCACCCAAAGCTCTGCAGCGTGGCCACAATGAACGCGGCCGTCTGCGACTCCTTGAAGGACAGCTCCGGGTGCTGGTGGATGTGCCGGCGCCACGCGGTCGTCTCCTCAGCCGACGCGCGCACCTCCGACAGCAGCTGTTCGAACGAGACGGGCATGGTGCAGGCAAGAGTTACGCGTAGATGTGCGGGGGGAGAGAGAAAAAGCGATACAGTGCGAGAGAAGAAGAGGGGGGGTGATGAGGGACACATGGTGAGAGCGGCAATGCACGCCAGGAACAGGCTCGGCCTTGGCATGGATGGGGCGGCGCGCGTGGCTAAACAAGTCGGAGGCCACGCACCGCCCAAAACTCGAGATGGCGTGCCCTGCGTCGGGTGAAGACTCGAGCCTCTTTACGCTACACCGTTTTCGTTCTACGGGACAACGCGACTTCAGCGCCGGACGGAGCAGTTTCGCCGCTTCCGTGTCGGTGGCCTGCAACTGCGCCGTGTCCCAGCTGCACTCCTGCGCGCGTGGTCCCTCCTTCTGTCCCAGAAAGGGGGGCGGGGATGTGACGGGACTGCGAGCGGTGCGTCACGACTACTTGAAAGTTCTCAAATGAGTAGGAAACGGGCGCAGAGTCGCTCAAGCAACTGGAGAGAAGAAGGGCGGCTCGGAAGAAAGACGTGCATCGGGGTGAGGGTCCGCCGCACAACGCGACCACACACACACACAAACACACGCACAGGCACGCACGTGAGATGAAGGTGGTCCTTGAAAAACGAACACGACGAACAACGCAAGGACCGAGGCGACGCCGCGGAGGTGCAAACACAATTGGAGCTCTCGGCACGGCTTGCCCCTCCATGACGCCTGTTTGCCGACACCCGCCCTCCTGTTCGGTGACACTCACCGTGCTTCAATCCAGTCACACACACACACACACACACCACCACCTTCACACACACAAACACGCAGGCTACGTGAGGGGACATCAACGAAAAGGGAGGTGTAGGTCAACACCCTCTTCTCCGTTCTCTCTTTTTTTTTAACCCGCGCTCGTACCCAACTCTGAAGAGCGTCGCCATGACGCACGACACACACAACATCGACGACATCCGCCACGCCAAGCCAACAGCATTAGACCGTCTCTGTCATGATCACCCCCCCCCTCCCCACCCACTCCAGCCTCCCTCCCACACCAAAGCCGGTGCGAAAGCAACCACAGCGGGTTGCTACGGCTTCCAGAGAGGCGGAGGAGGCGGGAGGTTCTTCTGACACGCACAATACCATGAGAAGTATGTATGAAATGGGGAAGCTGGAACACAGGCAACGAAGAAAAGGGGACACGGCAAGCGCGGGCAAGACGGGGCGGGGCTGGCTGGCAGTGACAGCGGTGCAGCCGACTTGCGGGGCCACCCAACCGGCTCTCCCAACACGTCCCGTGGCTAACGGCTCTTTCGTAATCCCCCTTTTTCTGCAGCTGTTCCCTTTGAAGCTTCTTCTTGGTTCTAAACGCACGTCATCAATCTGCATAAACACAGGCACACAAGCGACTAAATATATAACGAGAGGGAACGCGTTCCCGGCTGCTCAGCCGCGATTAGCGAGAGGCAACGACACACGGCAGGAGGAGCGATGGAGGCGGAGGGGGGGAACCACAAAGCTCAAATCGGTGGCAGGAGACGCGCCCAAAAAAGAAAAACAACCTCGAAAGAATGACCAGTCAAAGGCCGCTCTGCACGCGAGCGTGGGCCCTTCCCCCCCCCACCCCGCCGCAGCGTGGATGCCGCCCCGCGCGCTTACCATCCAGCGCGCCGTCAGCCGATCGCTGCTTCTCCCAACGCGCCTGCTGCTGGAGAAGAAAGTGGGCAGAACGAGCGAGAGAAAAGAGGAAACAAATCTGTATGTGCTGCACAGCCGAAGTGGCGTCCTTCTTTGCAGCGGACTTTTTTTTTCTTTTTTTTGCGCGCGAGTGCACGTCTTTCGTTAGTTTCTGAAATCTATAAGCAATCGCCCACACACACAGACACACGTGCACAGGCTCGGGGCACGGGGGTCAACGCGAAGGCCGTAAGAGCAGTGAGACAGAGGAGCGCCGGTGAAGCGCCGCGCCGCTTTCCACTCATCCGTCGCACCGCACTTAGCCTGTCGCCGGTGTGGCCGCCGTTCGAGGAGACGTGAATATGCGAGTCACTCAGCATGTCCTCGCAAGTCAAGCTCTCTTTCCGTGGGTGGGAGGAGAGAAGGGGATCGGGGAGGGCTCTTGCTAGCCCGGTAGGCTCACGATGGTGTGCCGCACGGGCGTGTAAACACGGAAGAAATATCTGATACACGTGAACGAGGCGACGAAGAAGGGAAAAGGGTGGTGGAAGAGCTGCTGTGGGGGAGTGCGGGCTTCGGCTTGACCCACGCCGCGTGCCTTCAGAGGGGAGAGACAAGGGACAAAAAAGGGAAGAAAGCTGGGCACAGAGAAGAGCGCGAGAGGGAAGGAGCTTGTCCATCCTGCAAGTCGAGCCTCTGTTGCCCCCAACCTCCTCTCACTGCCCCTCACCTCCCCCATCCATCCCCCCCCCCATCTGCGCTGTGGACTCTCCTCCACACCAAAGCCCAAAAAAAACACAAAAGAAGGCGCAAGGCAGCATGCGGTCAATCTGATTCTCTTCTCTCTCTTTTCCACATGCCACATCTGTGCGGTACAACGAAGGTGCGAGGAACATGTCAACACAAAACACACACATCAACACGCGCACGGAGAAGTCCGAGGCCGATCTAACGAAATCTAAAAACGGATTAGGGGGAAGTGGTGAACGCGGGCGGGGTGATGCCTGGAGAGGCGCGAGAGAACAACAAAGGGAGGTGACCCCACAATCCGCAGCACAAGGAGAAACAAAAGGCACACAACTCAGTGGTGCAAGCACGCCGATACCCACACGCTCGTGGCACCGACGCGGTTCGGATACGAACCACACAGCTGCAAGAAGGGGGTAGAGGGTGGCCTTTCATCTGTCCTTCGTGCGTCTCTCTCGCTGCGGAGCAGTCCGGCATCGCACGGCGGTGGGGGCTTGAAGCACAGCGGCCGCCGTGTGGAGCAGCTGCACCGGCGCTGTCGGCGGTGTAGGGCGCATCCGCGGATAGCGAGAGGGATAAAGGCGAACAAAAACAAAAGAAAAAAGGCGTGTGGTAAACCAGGAGACGAGTGCGAGTGGATGACAGTGATCTCTAATGAAGCGAGTAAGCTGAGCAAGACAACGTGTAAACGCGGGGTTCTCTTGTTTTTGTTTTTTTTGGAATTCACATCCGTACCTGCACACTCCGCTGTGCATTCGCGGCCGCTACCCCTCCTCCCCCCCCCTCCCTCCACCTGTCCCCTCATCCGTTTCCCCGCTGCACCACGGCGTGGCTGGAGGACACCGGCAGCGCCAAAGCTCCGATGAGTGACGGGTGTGGAAGAACAGGAAGACGAGCAGAACGGGCAAGAAGAGGGGAAGGGACGCCAACACCACGCCGACAGCGACGCACACGCAAACAGGCGACGACCGCGGGAACCACAAAAAGAAAAGAAAGACGTGAAATGGTGTGTACGGCAAAAGGCAGAAGAAACAGAAGGGGGAGGTGCATCTATGAAGTTGTATGCAGCGCGTCCTGCCCCCCCCCCGCTCCCGCCCGTGGAGCAGGAGGAGGAGGAGAGAAGAAGGGGGGAAGCAAAGACGCAGCGGGCCCGCAAAGGCGACCCTGTATGGGCGAAGATGCAAGAGAAGGGGCAGTGATGAGGCCGCGAGTCGACGTAGCGGTGAGAGGGGCGCGGGCTTCGCGCCGCGACCATGGCTCGCACGAACGTGTCCTCAGCAGCGCTTCAGAAATACACGGCAGTCCAGGTGGAACTGCAGCTCCCGCACGACGCGGGACGTGTTCGGGTGGCGGTGCGAGGCTGCAGCCGCCCTGTCGGTGCCGCCTACAACGCTGTACAGGACGACGCACACGCTCCCGTCGAAGGTGCAGTAGATGGACTCGAGCTGGAAGGGCAGGCTGGAGAACTTGAACTGCCGCTCGCACTCGATGTACGCGGTGGTCTGCTGCATCAGGGCCCGCTCGTGCTGCCGGCGGTCCTCGTCGTTGCCAAACACGTCGACGAGTCGCAGCAGCAGGCCGTCCACGCGGCTGAGGTGGGCCGTGTACGCAGAGGGCGACGTCATGGACGGCACGACGAGCTCGACGCAGACGCCCACGTCCTCGTACGCGACGCCGTCGTACGGGCTCTCGCTCGCGTAGACGTGCGCCAGGTACGACTTGCCCACCTCCACCCGCGTCGGCAGCGTCCGAGAAGACAGCGCGGACGTTGTGATGCCGCCACCGGCAGAGGAGGAGGCCCGCTTCGCGCCGCCACTGCCGCCTTCGCGTGCCACAAGCCCCTTCGCTGCAGCCAGTGCGGCCGGGGAAAGGTTCGTCAGGAAACGCATCCGCTGGCCTTTGGAGAACTGCAGCACGGCCACCACATCCGCCTCGCTGCTGTGCTGCTGCTGCTGCGCGCCGCTCCCGCCCGCCGCGGGTGACGAGGACGACATCGTTGCCGCCGCGGCCCCGACGCTGCCGCAATGCCGCTGCTGAAGGTGCTGCGCCGCCAGCGCGGGCGGCACACGACGCGCGGACGGACCTGGCACGGCCGAGCTCACGGGCCGCGGGGCGTCATCGGCCAGCGAGGTGTGCGAGGCGCTCGCCGGGACGCGCGCGGGGCGGGCCGAGGACGTCTGCGCCGGCTGGCCGGCAGGGCCCGGCACCGGGCTCGAGATGGTGCGGCTGCGCGTGCCAGACACGACGCTCACGCGCTCGTCGTTGCCGCACGACGGCGTGCGGGTGACCGTGACAAGGCTTGGCTTAGGCATGCGGCGCATCGACGGCCCCTCCACGTGGTGGGCTGCGGCCGCTGGAGACGAGGTCGCCGTCCCTCTCGCAGCGGCACTCGTCGCCTTCGCCTCTCCGGCGGCAGCCGACGGCGACGACGATGCCGCCGTGCCGGCTGCCGGCTCATCGCCGATGGCGAGCAGGTGCAACTTGTTCACAGGCACACGGCGGCCTCCAACGGCGATGAGGGAGCCGGCCGCAGCCTTCACCTGGGGCAGGTGGTGACTCCGCCGTGGCGCCGGCATACGGGCGGCGGCGGCGGCAGCGGCTGGAAGTGCGGCCGACGACGGCGGCTGCGCGGGGTCGGCAGTGACGTGGTGCGCCGCGCCGGCGGCACTCCCGCGCGCCGGTGCGCCGTACGACGGCGGGACAGCTGTGGCCGACTGCGAAGAGATGAGCTCCCTGGTGAGCTCGGCGTGGTGGTGCACGTCTACCTCCGCGCTGCCCAGCGTGCTGCGCGCGCTCTGCGGCTGCGTGTCGAGGCCGTGCGGCGGCGACGGCTGCTGCTGCTGGCGCGACTGCTGGTGTTGCTGCACGGCGGCGGCGAGCATGGCCAGCACGTCCGGCCCGCTCCCGCTGCCCTCACGGCAGTGGTACTCGAAGCCGCTGCGAACGTCGCTCGAGTGCCGCGAGAGGGACTCGGCCGTTGCGGTGCTGCCAGCCCGCGGCGACGCCTCCGCATCCGCGCCGACCTGCCGCACGCTGCCGTCCCCCACTGCAGGCATCGCGGCGGTGGAGAAGTACACCAGCGGATCGCGTCGCACCCCGGCCGCCGGCGCCCCACGCGAGGCCCGGTCGCTTTGCGGCGTCGTCATGGCCTCGTCCTCGTCGCTCTCCGCGAAGGCGCCCTGCGGCGCGGTCAGGCGCTCTGGCGTGCAGCCCGGCGCACCCGCAACGGCCTCCGCCATCGGGGCCCACACGTCGAACTCCACACCGCTCGGCATGGTGGCGGTCGGCAGCAGCGCCTCCAGCGCGGCATTCACGTTGAAGGGGCTTGCCGGGGCGGTGCCGTGCTGCTGCTGCTGCAGCTGCCGCTGCTGCTGCCACTGGCGGCGCCGGGCCCCGAGTGGGGTCGTGCCGCTCGCGTCAGAGACCTTGCCAGGCGACGAGCCGTCCAGGCACCCACGCAACATCTCCTCCACCGCCGCCTGAATGTCGTAGGTGTGTGTGGGCGTCAACTCCGCACCCGCCGCCGCTGCGGCCGACGACGACGACACCGCCTCCATCCCCGCGGCGTAGCCGCTCAAAGCCGCCGCCATGCCGGCCCCCGCGTCCCCGCAGGGCGACTCCGAGCCGGACTCGAAGGAGTTGTTGAAGAACAGCGACAGCTCCTCGAGCCGCGTGGGGGTCTCGTACGGCGGACGGGCACCACCACCACTGGCGGCAGCAGCAGCAGCAGCAGCAGCCAGCGCAGCGGAGCGGCGAGCCCCCTTTGGCGTGCACATCGGTGAGGGCTGCGAGGTGAGCAGAGGCGCGCCCGTGCCGTTGTTGCCCTCTGCTGCGCAGCCCAGCCGCGCACTGCTGGCGAGCCCCGGCCCGCCAGAGGGGGTGTAGAGCGGGGAGGAGAGCAGCGCCGCACGCGCGACGCGTGACGGGCGCTGTCGAGTCTGGTTTGGCGTGGCCGCCGCGAACACCGTGGCGGAGTCGGGGTTCTGCGGCTGACTCGCGCCGCGCTGCTGACGTTGCTGCTGCTGCATCAACCGACACGCCACGCTCGTGTTGCTGCCGTTGGGGTTGGTGTTCATGCTGCCCAGCACCGTCGACGCAGCTGCAGCAGCGGGTGCGTAGTGACTGCGGTGCAGCCCCGGTGTGCGGGCCACCCCGCCGCCGCCCGCCAGCTCGCTGTCATCACTGGCGGAGGCGAGGGAGAGGTCGGCGACGGCGCTCGCGCCGTTGTGGCGGGCGAGCGAGCGGTGTCCCTGAGGCGTCAGGGGCAACTGCGCAACGCGGGTCGCCGCGGCAGTGGCTGCCACCGTTGCCCCCTCAGCGTTCTGCGCGGCACCACCGCGTGACGGCGTGTACCCGAGACGCGCTTCTCTTGTGGTCGCCGCCTCCGAGGTGGCGCGCAGCTCGCCCTGCACGGGGGTGCCACAGTACGCACTGTCCCGTGGCACAGGCCCCCGACTCTTGCGCGTGCTGTTGGGGCTGGTACCGCACGGGTGGCCGCCGCCGCCGCCGCCACCCGTGAAGCCGGGGGGGATGTTCTCCTTGTTGGCGCTCAGGTAGCTGTTCGTGACATCGCGGAACGCCGTCTGTACCGCAGTAGCCGCGCCCGTCGGCGCTCCGGTACGGACCGGCGGCATTTGGCGCACCTCTGCCAGGCACCGGAGCTTGCGTGAGGGGAGCGGGGGGAGGGGTACTGCGCGGACAGGCGGCTGCTGAATTAGAAACAGCGGGGGTGGGAGAGAGAGAAGGAGAGAGAGAAACGTGAGGGTCCTTGACTTCGCACGCAACAGCGTTACGCTGACGCAGGCGGCGAGAGGCTAGGCAGCCGGATAATCTATGCTTGTTTGTAGAGTGGTAGGTGTGCTTGAGTGTGTGTGTGTGTGCAGGTTTCTGCCTGTCTCGTGGTGTGCGAGCTTCGTGTGGGGGGTGTGCGAGGTCAACAGCCAGTGTTCAGCGGCCCTCATACACAAACACGCGCACCCACACGACGGACACGTGACAGATATGGAGCTCGGCGGATTCACCCGAAGAACGGGAAGGTGAACAAGAAGAAGAGGAGGCGCGAGGCCGAGATTGATCTTGGGGTGTATTTTTCTTGGATTGCTTGTTTGTTGTTTCGTGCTGGCGATGAGAAGAGGTGGGAAAAGTGGGTGGGGGCGGGCGGAGAAGCGGGGTGCGCGATCTATCTATCTGTGTGTGTGTGTGTGTGTAGGAGATGGGAACGTATTGCCACATACGTGCAACGCGAGAAAAATAAAGGCAGCACATGAGGAGTGAAGCCGTACGACAAGTGAGAAACGCGTTGCTGCGTAGTCGTTCGACAAGCCGGAGTCAGCTGTACTGCCACACGAGGAGCTCGCGTGAGTCCGCGGTGGTGCGCATGGGGAAGGGCAAGCTGCGCGCGAACGCGCCAGGGTTCTTCTTCTTCTCTGCCGTGCCGTCGTGTCACACAGACACGGTTCACTGAACCGTCCACACACATCACGACGGGCACCGTGCAACTCGGGAGAGAGCCGCAACCGAGGCACGCGTGCCACAACGTGCCACGTGTTCCTGCACTCTGGAAGTGCACCCCTCGGCCACACACACACACACACAACAACAACCTTCAGCGGTTTTCTCTTGTCTTTGCGGTGGGAACTCGACTCCTCTCCTTGTGGCCGCTGCACAAGACGCGCGCGCAGGGCGGATAGAGAGAGAGAGACGACGAGGGGAAGAAGAGTGAAGCACGTTCCGTGGAAGGGGGAGAGGGCGTGCCAACAGCAGCAGCCCGGTTACTCGTTAACCGCCTTAAAGTGGAGAAATGGGAAAAAAGAGGAAAACGATGCAGGGTCAGCGGAGCAAACAACCACACACCAACACACATACGCACATCAGCGCACGCCACGGGGGAGAGATGAGAAGGAAGAAAAGAAAAAAGAAGAAAGCACATCGCGCAAGCGTAAACAGTAGCAGTGACGAGGCTTGGGAGAGAGCGACAGTACACGGCCGCTGGTATCCCGACCCGCACCAGCCCCCCCCCCCCTCCCAAACAGCTAGTCGAAGAAGCCGCCCCCGTTGGAGCTCTTCAGCTGTCGCTGAATCTTCTGCTTCTGGCGCCCCTTCTGCACGTTGCGGTGCAGGTGGCGGTTGAACTCGCTGTTGTCCTTGCGGCGGATGTTCTTGCGGATCTGGTGCTTCACGTGGTCCTCGTTGATCTCGCCGTCAGGCAGGAAGTTGGCGTTGCGGTTCGCGTCCCGTGCAAGGAACTCGCCCTGGCGTAACTCCCGCGCGTCCCCCATCGCCTCGTCGAGGGAGCCGGCCTCGCTGCCCTCGTCCGCCTCCGCGTCCGCGCCGTCCTTCGCCTCTCCGTCATCAGCGCTGACAGGGACGTCTGTGAAGGCGCCCGCCTCCCCCTCCTCCGCAACCGCGTCGCTGTCGTCCTCATCCTCCGCGTCAGCGTCACCCGCCTCGCCGCGCTGGAAGCCCTCCTCCATGAGCCGCTCCAGGTCCTCCTGCTGCTTGCGTGTGAAGTGGCCGCTCGCGTACACCTGCTTGTCCAGCTCAGCCTTGCGCACCACGTCCTTCTCCAGCGACGGGAACCACGTGGTGTCCACCTTGAAGCGGCGGTGGAAGAAATTGGCCAAGTTCTGCACGTCGCGGTCGAAGAGCTCCGTCGCGTTGGGGTGGTTGATCGAGATCATCTGCGGGAAGTCGATCATGATGACGCGCTGGTCGTCCGTGATCATGAGGTTGAACTCGTTGAAGTCACCGTGGATCAGACCGGACTCCGCCAGCTTCACCATGAGCTCCAGTGCACGACGGTACACCTTGGCCGCGTCGCCGAGCTCCGTGATGTTGTTGAGCAAGGTGCCGGGCACCAGCTCCATGAGAAGCGCGTGTCGGTTCTGGTCGATCGGCTTCGGCACCGGGAAGCCCTCGTCGTACAGCATCTTCATGAAGGAGTACTCCTTCTGCGAGGCGAGGCGGGAGAGGTAGAACCAGCTCTCACCGTGGCGCGTGCGGCCGTTGCCCTTGTAGTCGCGGTTGCGCGTCACGCTGCGGAAGGAGCAGCGGCCGAGCCGCTGCAGTTTCAGCACGCAGTCGTGGCCCGCCTCGTCGCGCACGAGGATGATGTCCGACTCCTTGCCGCACCCAATGCGGTGGCCAACGCCCGTGCACGTGCCGCGCTTGCTGAGCGTGCGCAGTGCTAGATAGTCGTAGGCGCCGTACTTCATTGCGTACCCATCGTACATGGTGTTCTCGTGGTGAATCATCTTGTGCTTGAGCAGGTTGCTGAGGCGCTTGCGGCACCCACCGTGTGGCAGCTGTGCGATGCGCTCGACCAGCGCGGTGGGGGCGACATCGTGGTTGCGCATCGCCATCTCGAGCGCTGTCAGCACGCGAAAGTCCTCATCCTCCATAAAGCGGAGGAGGGTGACGTCGAGCTTCACCATCGCTGCAGCCGCAAACCGCCGTGTGAAAACAAAAGTGTTGGGAAGAAGGTGTGTTGCTTGTGTGAATGAGGGGGGAGTGGTGTGCGCTCGTACCCTGCTTGGTCTCTTCTTTTCTTCTCTCTTTTTTTTCAAAGGTGAACTGCACCTTGAGAGGTACGGCAACGCCAACGAGCGTGTGCGCGCGTTGATGTGAGGAACACCGAGTCAGGGGATGAGAGAAGAAGTGCGTGCGTGCATAGCCTTGTGAGGAGCGACATGGAAGGAACTCGAACACCTGCTTAACGTCGCAGAGGGGGTGGGGAGGGCTGCAACTCCGGTGGCGGCAGTCCCCGCTGATGCGTTTTGTGGGGTGCCTCGACATCGCACTCCTGTGCAGGCCGCAGCCCCCGTGACTGTCATCCGGAGCCACACACACATGGCTCAAGCATCAGGAATAAAGCAGGGGGAAGGGAATACTCGGCCGCGTGAGTGAGTCGCTCACGCGCCGCGCTGTGCCTTCGTTTGAGGGCCTACTCGACTGTCGTTTCGGCACCCGGGGAGGGTGGGGAGAAGAGCGGTAGATGAAAGGCAGTAGAAACGGGCCACGATCACGGCGAGGTGGTTGAGAAAACGGAACGCAGAGGGCGGAGAGTGGTGCATCGCTCAAGCCCAGCTATAAAAGAGAGAAAGGAAGAGTGCACAAGACGGACGAGGAGGGGAGGAGGGGAGGGGGGGATGCGAATCGGTGGGTCGGCGACGGCTGATAAAAAGCAAAGCAAACACACTAGACAAGGCAGGGGAGGGGGGCGGCGAACGCACCCTACACAGTGCACAACGTGCATACACAGACACACACACACACATCCAAACCCCCGCATGGGCGGGACGGGGGGAAGGGGGCGGGGCAGGAAGGCCCGCAACCGGGAGCACTCGAGGGTACAAGCTTGTTTCGTTGAGCTCTCCCCCCCCATCCTCCCAACCCTACTCCACCTTCCGCTGCACCACCGCACCCTCATGTGTGTGTGTGTGTGTGTACGTGTGCGTGTCTGCCCTGACATCCTTCTCTCTTCCCCCATCCCTGAGCCCGAAAAGGGCTCAAAGAGGCAATCAGGACCACCCCTCGATGCACCACGGGGCGGGCAGCAAACTCGAGTGCGGCGACCACGCGCTACTGATTCACATAGTGTGCTGCACTCAAGGTCCGCGCGCATCCCCCCCCCCATCCGCGCGCAGCCACATCCCCGTGTTCGCTGCCCCGAGCTCCCGCCGTCTCTCAGCTCGTCGAGTTCGGTGCGGCAAGGCGGGAGAGGGAGGCCTCGTACAGGTTCTGCAGCACGAACGCCTCAGACAGCACATCCTGCATGTCACGCGGCGAGAGCTGCTCCGTTGGGGGTGACTGCAGCAGCTTCATGGCGCTGATGTAGTCCTCGCCGAAGGACATCAGCTGTGGGCCCCAGCGCAAAAGAAGCGCCGCGCACACGTACACGTGGGTCACGCTCCAGCGCCGCTCCTCGTCGGACAGGTAGGAGTCCAGCAGCCGCAGGGACTGCGTCTCTGTCAGTTCGCGCATCAGCAGGCAGTTCATCCAGCGAAACGTGAACTGCTCGAACTGAAGCTGCATGACGTCAACCAGGCGGTGATAGAGGGGGGCGTCAGCGGCCTGCACGACCGCGGCGAGGTGCCGCACCATCGTCGTGATGCCGGCGTGGCTGCTCGTGTAGCTGTCCTGCATCGTGTTGAGCAGGTACGACATCATCCAGTACACATCGGCCTCCACCTCGTTGATCCACTGCGTCACCGGCACCGCGGCGACAGACCAGACCTCGTCGAAGATGTCCTCCGTGTAGGCGTGCAGCTCCGTGATGGACCGGGTCGAGCAGAAGCGATAGCCGAGCACCACCCCCATGAAGGGCACCACCAGATCGTTCATGCCCTGCACGTAGCCGCACGCGGGGTGGCGAAGGGACCAGATGAAGAGAACGCGCTCGATGGAGCCCTGCACGCGCGGGTGCCGCAGGTAGCACAAGCCACCCGACATGCGGGGAATGTCTTTGCGGATCTGCTTCAGTGTCTGCAACTCCTTGGAGCCGAGCATCGTGCTGACGCTGAGCTGGTGCCCCGCCGCCGGGGTGGGCACGCTGCCAGGTGGAACGCCGAAAGCACCACCGCTTGACGCGGCAGCAGCAGCACCCAGCGGCGACGTGGTGGTGATGGCGGTGTTGCTGGTGTCGCTGGTTGTGGACGGCAGGGTCAGCGACGGGTCGCGCGCCGCGCTCCACAGCGGGGCGCCCATCACGCCACTGCCAGAGAGCAGCCACGCAGAGGACGGCTCAGCAGCTAAGGGCGCCCCCTCGCCGTCTGTGTGGCCGACAGACACGGCACCCGCTCCGCCACCGTCCAGTAACGCGTCCGGGGCCGGGGTCGCTGTCACATCGTGCGGAACGGCGGCGCCGGTGCGTCCGTCCGCCGTCACAGCCGCGTCGGCGCTCGTGGCAGCGCTGCGGGGGCGCTGCTGCATGAGGGAGCGAACGTCTTCGAGAGAGACGGAAGCGCGCTGCAGCCCGCGCGGCCGCGGCGCCGCTGCGGCTGTGAGTGTGCCAGCATCGCCACCGCCTGCGTCGATCCGCCGCGAGCCCCCCAACGGCAGGGACGCCAGCGAGTCGGCGAGTGGCCCATCTCGCGGCGTCCCAGCGGGGGCGGCTGTCTGGTCGATTGTCTTCAGAGTGGAACGGCGCACTGCGGTGTCGACGCCGCTGTCCACCATCGCGCACACGGCGTCCCAGTCCACGATGCCGTAGGAGCTGTGGATGTAGGCCGCGTACTCGACCCGGCGACGCACCACGTTGGGCTGCCGCGTGACCGACTGCGCCGTCCAGCACCCCGTCAGGAACATCCACGCCTCGTAGCGCAGCGCCACCGGGCAGCCCTGCCAGCTCAGCTCACGCAGCCGCGGCACGTCGACAGGGTCGGCGGCGAGGGCGGCCTGGAAGCGCTTTGCGTGCTCGGCGCTGACGGCGGCGGTGGCCGCGTTGATCGAGGAGGCTGGCGATGCCGCGGCTGACGCCTTGTACGCGGGTGTGCCACTCCGATGAGATCTGTACAGCACTGCGGCTCCGGTGGGGGTGGCGGAGTGGAGCTTGTGCAGCTGGAGTGGGCCGGCGGTGGACGGCGAGGGGGACGCCGTCGGCGGTGCCGACCCACCGCCAAGGCCGACAGAGGCGCCGAGATTCCGAAGCGACTGCTTGCCCACTTTGGCGAAGCTCAGGCCGAAGCTGCTGCCGCCGCCACCGCCTGCAGCCGCGTTCGTGATTGTGTTGTTGTTGTTGAAGGAACTAAAGTCGCCTTCGGTGTCCCTGCCGCTTGTCCCCGAGAAGCTGGCGTGGCCGGCACTGTGGGCTCGCGGCGTGCTGAAGCTGTTCTGACTGCAGTGGTAGGGTCGCGTGGTGGCGCGGTGCTGCGCGCTGCTGCCCATCGACGTGGGGTGTCCCGCACCGTCCGCGGCGGTGGAACCGGGGCTCGCGCTGCTCTCCGGGGTCCGGTGGCCCAGGACGAAGTCCAGGAATGCGGCGTACATCGTGTCAAGGTAGGTCGGTGCACACCCGAACCAAGCTTAGGTTTAGTTTGGAAGCCTATAGCGTGGTGTGAGTCACGTGTGTGTGGGAGGGTGGGTGGGGGGTGCAACGAGGTCTCTCCAGCAGGAGAGGGGGCAGGGCATCTGTGAGCGAGCTCCAAGAAAAAAGGGAACAAAGCGGGTTTGCGTTGGGGGGGGGGGGCGCTCGTAGGTGGCACTTCTCTTCCTTCAGCGGCCGCAGCAAAGCGGCACGCAAAGGATAGTCGCGTCGCAGCGCAGGCGAGAGAGCGCGCGGCTGTGTGACCAACAACGGGTGCAGGGGTGTCCGCTTCGGACTTCTGCCGCGCTGAGAGTCGCGGTATGGTAAACAGTGAGAAGAAAGGTGTACAGCGCGTGCAGGGAAACGTTAAGAGAGAGAGAGAGAGCCACGCCGTGGAGAAGTAGCGCGCTATGCGATGACGTACACCCCCGCACAATTGCACACCACGCCCGACAAGGGCTCGCTTTCCCCGTTCCGCTTTGCGTACCCTGCTGAAGTGGCACGAGGGGCACGAGAACGTTTTGTTGCTGTTGTTCATCTGTCCAGCTGCGGTGCTTGTTAAGCCCTGCCGTTGACGAAGTGTTAGCGCTCACCCAAACACCAACGCACGCGGCTGCTCAAGGCAAGTTCGGCGTGAGGCATGTCCCACTGCATAGGGCCATTACACGAAAAGAAATGAGACTCCAAACACACACACACACACATACACACACGCCGGCTTTGCAGTCCACTGTCGCTCTAGCAGCGTGACACCGCGCAGGGCCAGCTGAGCCGACAGGATTCGGGCAACGAGGTGTTCGACCTCACCCGTGCCATCCATCGCCTCAGCGCCGCCGCTTCTTTCCTGTGAGGGCCGCGGCGCGCAGGTCCTCCAGCATCTGCATCCTGTTCTTAGGGCGGTTTGACGACGCCGCTGGCGCTGCGTTCAAGGCCTGCGGCACGGGCGCAGTCGCCGGTGTGGCCAATCCGGCGCCAGCGGCAGAAACAGGGACTGCCGCAGCGGCCCCAGCGCTGTGCACCGGGCTTCCACCGGGACGGTGCGCCAGAGACGACTGCGCCGACTCCGCCGTGGCCTCCCGCCGACTGCCGCGGCGCACCTCCCCCTCGTCCGAGTCGTGGCCGCTGGCCTGCGTGTGCACCGCGTCATCGGCACTGGCCGCTGTCGGGCCGGCGCGCAGGTGATGGTGCTGCCCGAGCGGGCGGCGCTCCTTCTTCAGCTCCTCGAACTTGCGCCGCTTCACCTTCTCACGCACCGCACGCGGCACGACCTGCTGCAGCGCCGCCTGATCGCGCGCATCGACCGCGAACATGTTCTCCTGCGACGCCGCCGCCCCTGGCGTGCCGGCGCGGTCGTCGGCGCCGGCGAGGGAGCCGCGGCCGTAGATGAGCTCCGCCTGCTCCTGCTGCATGCGCTTCTCCTTCCCCGTGAGCTTCTTCGCGCCAACCCCCGCGCGGCTCCACGGGCGGCCCTCGAAGTCGCCCTCCAGGCCATCCAGTGATGCCGCAGAAGAGGTGGACAGGCCGTCCTTGCTGGTCACCGCCGTCGTGCTCCGCCCGCCGCGTGCGAGGTCCTCGCGAACGCGCCGCTCGGCCAGCTCGGCGTAGCTGGCGCTGATGTTGAAGGGGCAACGGAGGTAGCCGCCCTTGTGCGAGCGCACCGGGTTTTGATGGGGGTTGCGGCTCCCGTGCTGCTGCGCAGCAAAGCTGCTCGTCATGCTGGACTACGTGATGCTCGGCGTTTGTTTTCGTTTCTTGCGTTCAGCTAGAGCGGGAGAGAAGAAACCCCCAAAAGAGAGTTGAGTTTTTTCGCGTGTGTTCGTCGAGTGGGTCAAACGTGACGAGAGGACGGTGAGAGAGAGAGGGGATGGGCCCCGAGATGAGCGACGGTTCACGTGCGTGTGTGTGAGAGGATGCATGAACACGCACGTGAGCGACCTCAACTGCCGTGCCGTCGCAGGCCAGACAGTTGAGGTGTGGTGGTGGTCAAAGAACACGTCCGCCACCCCCTGCTGCGCGAGCCCCCGACTCACAAATGCGCGCTGTGAACGGAAAGATGTGGCTCGCCACATTCCGCTCCGCTTTCTGCGCCTTCTTTCTGGATTGTGTTGATAGTGTTGTGTCGCTTAAGACGCGGCTCTCTCACCGCCGGTGCGCCTCGACTCCCTCCGCCTCCTCCGCCTCCCCTCTTTGCGTGAGGGCGTGTCGCAGGGCGGCCCCCGTCCAGCGCTGTTACCCACGCCGTTCGGTTAAACCGCCGCCGCAACTCGCCCGCCCCCCCCCTAACTGTTGTCGTGTTAAGAGAAAAAAATGGAAGACGAGTGTAGGTCGGGTGAAGAGTGGGGAGAAGAGGTGGGAGATAAGGGGACGGAGGGGAGGCGCCCGCTACGGTGTGCTCTTGCGGGACGCGAGTGAAGTCGTACGAGAGGGCGACAGCGGAGCGAGTGCCAGCCCTGTCAGAACGCCTCGCGTGCCTTGAGCATCACAATCTCGTCCACGAGGCGGTCAAGAGAAATGGGCTCGTCCGGTGTCGCGCGCCACACGGCGTGCACCCCGCGCACCGTGCGGTCCAGCAGAATCACCGTGTCTGCCCAGCCCTCCAGCCCGCCGAAGATGTGCGTCGAGTACACGACCGTCACCCCGCGCTCGTGGCTCTCCTCGTACAGGAACTGCAGGAGGCTGTGGCGCTGGTCGACATCGAGGTCGGCGGTCGCCTCGTCCAGCAGCACCACTGGCTTGTCCTCGAGCAAATGCAGGAGCAGCTGCACTCGCTTCTGCTCGCCGGAGCTGATGTGCCGCACGTCCCAGTCGAGGTCGACAGCGAGGAGGTCGCGGAGGTGGGCCGCACGCGGGGTGCGCAGCTTCAGCATCTCGCGCACGTGCACCTCGCCACCCGGCACGGTTGTCCACCAGTCGCCGCCGTAGCTGACCAGCCCGTTCAGCAGCATGTCGTCGTAGCAGCGCTTCCCCAGCACCGACAGCGCGCCGTCGCCGTTCTGGAAGAACTGCTTGCCGCCCAGCATGTTCAGCAAGGTGGACTTGCCGGCCCCGTTGCCGCTGCACAGCAGCACCCGCTCGCCGCGGCGGACCTCAAAAGACATGTTGGCAAAGATGTCCTTGTACGTCAGGCCGCGGCACCGGATGACCACCTCGCGGGTGGCGCCGTCGGCCGTGTTGCGGCCACCGCCGTTGTGGGCAGCCCAGTAGGTCGTGCAAGCAGCTGTCGTCGGCTCCGCGGCCAGTTCGTCGATCGACCCCGTCGCAGTGCCCGGCACCACCTGTGTCGGACTCGGAACGAACTGGCCGTATGAGACTGCCGCGTCTGCCACGGTCAGCCCACGCGCGGTGCGGCCGCGGGTGCTCATGAACTGGAAGGCGTACTCCTCCAGCGGCACGGCGATGTCGGCCACGGCTTTGAAGTCGACCACGCGGCCGTTGGCCATGAGAAGCAAGTGCGTGGCCCAGCCCTGGACGCGGTCCAGGATGTGCGTGGCGTAGACGCAGCAGCCGTTCGTCCTCTCGCACTCCTGCCGCACAAGGTCGAGCACGGTGCGCCGCTCCGCCACGTCGATGTCGGTGCTGCACTCGTCCAGCAAGTACACCGTGGCGGGGTACAGCATGCCGTGCAAGATCTGCACGCGCCGCTTCTCACCCGAGCTCATCTTGTCCACAAAGCGGGTTAGACGGAGGTGCAGGGCATCGGCGATCGCCGCCTTGCGCGCCGGCACGGGTGCCGGTGCGGCCACGCGATCGACGGTGTTGCCGAAGACGGCCTCCGGCGGCCACGGCGACCCGATCAAGGCGATGTGCTGTGCCATGCTGGTTTCGTCGAAGGGGTCGTGGCCCAGCACGCGGACGGTGCCGCCGCTCTGCGGCTTGCGGCGTCCGGCAAGCAGCGACAGCAGCGTCGACTTGCCGCTGCCGTTGTGTCCAATCACGAGAATGCGGTCGCCGCGGTGGGCGGTGATGTGGATGTCCTGGAGAGACGGCGCCGGCGTATCGGGGTACTGGTACGTGACACCGCGCACCTCCAGAATCCTGTCTTGCGCCATGGCAATCGATGCAGCGCAGGACAGCGGGACAACACAGAGAAGTGGACGGATAATCGCAAGAAGGCTGTGCTGGCGCCGCAAACCGCTTCGCCGTGGCGGCGGTCCCCTCCCCAACTCGCGTGTACGGGGAAGACAATGGGGAAAGGGAGAAGGAGGAGGCAGGACGGGTACAGGCTCCTGCGTGACAGCGCTCTCGCGTTTCGACTTCCTCTAGCGACAGAAAAACAGGTGCGATGCTGAGGCAAGATAAACACAACACAAAGGCAGCTGCGGACGTCCGCGGAGGGGACCTCGCTTGTTCGGACGGACGGGGAATAGGAAAAAGGGAGGCGAGACCGAATCGGTAGCAACGGAAGAGGCTCTCTCCAGACACGAAGTCAGCTGTGCGTGGGGTCGTGTGGGGGTAGCGGCCAGGGATGTGCACTGGCGCAGTGAAGTCCTTGGTGTGTTCCTAAAACTCGGATGCTCGTTCTTCGTCTTTGTTTCACTGCAGCCGTCAGCGTCTTCGCAAGGGGCCGCGGGTGGGGTGTGGGAGAAAGGGGGGGGGAGTGTGTGTGTGTGTGTGTGTGTGTGTGCAGGGGAGGAGGAGTGGAGATAAGGTGTACATACGCGCCATCGTGCGCGGCGTGCGATGGCAGCGGCGAAGTGGGGACTTGACGGCAGGGCGAGTCACCATATGCCGCCAGCATCTGTCATGGTTCGCGTCATCGCAGCAACTCGCCCGCCGCTCCGTTTTTGTTTGGCTGGTGGTGGTGCCGTAGCGGTGGCGAAGACGCAAGCGCTGGATGTGCACAACAGCAGAGAATGATGGTGCATTGAGCTGCGGCGAGCATCGCGACTGCTCTCGCAGGTTTACCTTGGGTGGGTGGGTGGGTGGGGTGCGTTGATGTTTGCGGCTTGGTTTGCTTTCTGCGTTTTACCGCGTTCACGGGGGGGACGTCGGGGAGCACATGACGAAGTGCGCGAATGGCCAACACGTAGGGAAAGCCCCAACGTCCCATGTGGCACAACCAACAGAGCCGGTGGGAGACAGGGGGGTGCAGGGGGGTGCAGAGGGGGGGGACTGCGGCACGGCGATGCGCAGCGGCGGAAAGCAAGAGAAACGAGATACGCGGAGTTCCAACAACACAACGGGTGGGCGGAGCAGCAGACATGGTGAAAAAGGCAAACATGCAAAAGCGTCGACGGCCTGAAGGGGGGTGGGGGAGACGACGGAGAGAGAGACAAGACACGGGGAGAAGAGGTGAACACAAGACGCACACGCGACCGTCAGAGCACGCAGCACGAAAACGCGAGAAGGAAAGCCGGCACAGAGGGCTGCGGTGATGCGTGGGTGCTTCGGCGCTTGTGTATGTATGTGTTTGTGTGTGTGTGTGTGTGTGTGAGTATGTGCAGCCGCGCATCAAAGCGGCAGCGTGCAACGATCGTAACCACAACACGGGGGGGTACGCCAGGAGGGAGCACAGATGTGCACACAGCGGAAGCGGAGAAGAAGAAAAAGATCGGGCAGCGCTTCCGCGCGTCTGTCACCGCCATCGCTGCCACAGAGGTGGGAGGAGAGACAACAACAAGAGAAAGAAAAAAAAAAAGATAAGAGCGAGCGGGTCAGAGCCGCACAACGACCCATTTTGCTTCCGTATATAATCTTAAGGATGCCGCGTATTCACCCTGCGCATCATCACACGTATAGCCTCGAAACACACATCACCATAAAGAGAAAGAAAGCACATCGGACACAACGCCGACCACGCACCGGACCTCGCCGAGCCTGTTCCACAAAGAGGGTAAAAGGGGGAGAAAGAGAAAACCCAGAGAGAAGAAGAAGCGGAGAGCAGCGAGAGGCGTGGCAGTGAGACACCTCGCACAAGAAGACGAGCAGCTGATGTACATGGGGGATAGCAACATGAGTACAAGCGCAGAAGCAAGAGAAGAGAAGAGTTCAAGCCTCCGTAAAGCGCCAGCAACACACGCGTGACTCACACGATGTCGCACCAAGCGCGAAACGAGAAGAAAAAGAAGAACAAAAAGCGGAGTTTGCAAACTGTAAAGTGTGTTGGAGGGGGAGGGGGCACGAAGCCGCTTGCACAAACGCGCCATGCTGTCATTGACGCGCAAACACCCAACACAGGGCTTGCGCACTTCAGGCACTGTGAACCACCTTGAAAATGTGCTCATCCGAGAGCTTCTCGCGCTCCAAGCCGCGCTTGCCGCACTGTCCGCACGCGATCTGCGCCCTCATCTCCCACGTGACGGGAACTTCAAAGAGGTCCTGAAAGTCGTCCTCCAGGCTCAGCCGGTAGTGGCGCGCCACGGTCGACACCCCCTCGCATCCGAGCGCCGACACAATGGCAAGTTCCGTCATGGCCGACGCCTGCTCGGCGTGCCCCTCCAGCAACTGCGCGTACTTGGGGTACGCTTCTTGGACTTTCGTGACGGCCGCCTTGTCCTCGCAGAGCACCACCGTGCACGCTGCCGGCACCACCTGCTCTGTCAGGAGGCTCGCCTCCCTCTCGTGGTGGATCGCCATGCCGATGAGCCGGTGCCAGAAAAGACGATGCGACTTGCCGAACAGCAGCACCGCACGAGTCGTCTGCGAGTTGAAGCTGCTCGGCGTCAGCTCGACAGCGTGACACACGAGCGCGTTGATGTCGCTCTGTGTTAAGTGGTCCGGCAGCGACGCCGTGAGTCGACTTGCGAGGGCGACGCTTGACGTCGCCTCCACGTAGGCTGCGGCCTGCACCTCTTGCCGGCCGCTTTCCGGACGCGCTTGCTCGTGCGACGTGGGGGTCGCTGAGGCCATGTTTTTCTTTTTTTGTGGTGTTCCTCGAGCCCCTCTCTCGCGCTCCCGCCTGTCGTCCGCACCGAGGTGGAAAAGAAAACGGTGGTAAAGGGCGGGATGGCGGCAGTGGGCGAGACGCGTGTCGCGTGTCCCGGTCGCGGTGCAGAGAAGAACAAAACCAGGCGAAAGGGGGGAGGACGGGGGGACGTGACGAGGATCGCTTGACCGGCGGCGAGTGGAGGGCTCTCGGCGTGGGGGGGAGGAGGGAGGAGGGACGATGTACGTCAGAGAGCGCGTGGAGACTGCTGCTTCGAGGCCACAAGATGAGGGCAATGTGTGTAATGTGTGGGCAGTGAGTTCAAGCGTGCTCTCAGCGAATCGGGGGAGGGGCGTGGAGCTTCTGTGCAGGGGGGGGGGACGAAGCAGATGCGTGTGAGAGAAGGCGGAGCGCGTGAGATGCCAGTGTCTACTCGGCTTGGCGTGTACGCCGGCACTGTCTGACAGAGGCGGTGAGCCGCACGGACCACCTACCGGCCACAGTGCCGCCTTAATGGGGGCACGGCAGCAGCGACTCTCGTGCCCTTTTCGATTTTGCATCTTTTTTGTTTCTGTTTTCGGCGGGTGACAGACGGCACCTCGGAGATGAGGGTCGCTGCACGCATGCCGGGTATAAGAGGTCCGAGGGCGTTTCATCGATGGACATGAGCGGGAGCGACACGCCCCCCTCCTCACGTGCTCACGCTCGTCTTCATGTCCTCAAGCTCTTTGGCGCGAACGGGCAACGCCGAACAGAAGCCGCGCGCTGTGGGTCATAGCGGGTGGGGGCGGGGCGGAGGAGGAGGGGGGGGAGGCGACTATAACTAACCGAGAGAGAAGAGAGAGGACAACAGCGCAAGGCCCATCCAATGAAGAAAAAAAGGGGGAGGAAGTGTGGAGCGCGCCCTAGCGGCGAGAGCAGGGGGAAGGAGGCGCAAGTGGGCGAGACGCAGAAGGAAGAGGGGGAGCCAAGAAGGGCTTGCAAGGAACTGAAAAGAACTCTCACCCGCCTTGCAAGACGTCGGCAGAGGCCACACACGAATTGCAGCCGCGCGCGAACTCCGCAGTGCGAACTCAGCCCCTCGGCCAACACACACACACACACACACAACCAAACAGAAGTCAAATTCCAAGCAGGCAACACAAAAACACATCCACGCACACACACTCACACCAGAAGAAGGAGAAAAAAAAAAGGAAGGGTCGCCTCGGCTACCGCGTCACACCATGGCTGACGCCAGGGAGCG
>JASAOO010003167.1:0-26467 GCA_030849075.1 Zelonia costaricensis | reverse complement strand
CCCTCTCCCTCTCCCCCTCGCCCTCCCCCACCCGATCTGGCACTCGCAGCGGGTGCCCTGAGCACGCGCGCCGACGTACATGGACACCTCACCGCGTCTTTTTTCTGTTTTTCCTCCTGTTCTCTCCACGCCGGTGGGCTGAACAAACTCCTGCGTTGTCGCCCACATCAACGCCAGCCTTCGTCTCCTCCCTCCCTCCCCTTTACTTCTTCTTTGTGTTTTTCCTTTGCCCGTGTCCCCTCCTCTCTCTGTGCAGCCAACACAACAACGGTGACTGACAAGCGAGCAGACGCCGCGGGTTGGCTACAGTGCGACGTAGAAAGAAAAACAAATACGTTTGCCTCGCCGCCTCCCCCACCCCCCTCCTTCTCTCCGTCCATGCGCGTGCACTCGTGCCGCACGCACCGATGCTCACGACTCCTCCTCTGCAGCGTACGCAGTCCCCGCACTCCCCTCCTCCTCCCTCGCTGCCGCTTGCCCCCCCCCCCGCCCTAACGCCATCGCCGCCACACACGCGCAGCCGGACACCACAGCCCACCCCCATCACACACTCACGCACACACACACCCACACAAGGAGATCCAGTCGCCTCCTCCTCGCTCTTCCACGTCCACCGCCCCCCCCCCCGCACTGATCCACCATCTCACGATGCCGAACCACGAGCATGTCACGTCTCGCCTCCCGCATGTCGCACTCGCCGGTGCCCTACTTCTTCTCGTGAGCGGCGCAGTGCCGCGCGTGGCTGCCAACTCCTGCACCAACACCTGCGTCGACTGCCGCTACTACCAGGGCCACCCGTTCTGCATCCTCTGCGTGGACGGCTACGCGACCGACTACAACACATATCAGTGCAGCCGCATCCCGTCGCGGCCCACGCCGTGTAGCGTGCCGTTCTGCGTTCAGTGCGTGCTGAACAACCCTACTTTCTGCTACACCTGCGAAGACGCGTACTGGCAGGTGGACCAGACCTTCCAGTGCGAGCTGCGCCCCACCACGAGCACACTCCCACCACCCACAACGCAGACCACCACGGAGGCCCCGAAGCCCACGACCACCACCACCACAACGACCACGACGACGACGACCACGGCGCTGTGCAACGTGCTGTGGTGCGACAGGTGCGACAACAAGGACGGGTCGGTGTGCACGCAGTGCAGCACCGGCTTCAGGCTCACATCGACCAACATGTGCGAGGCCGATGGTGCGTGCTTCGTGGCGGGGTGTGCGCAGTGCGCACCTGCCGACAGCAGCACCTGCACCTCGTGCCGCGTCGGCTTCGAGCTCATCTCGCCGAGCCAGTGCAAGAACACGGTGGCGAGCATCAACGGTGCGGCAGCTTTCGGCTCACTCGCGTGGCCTGCTGCGCTGCTGCGAGCGTTCCTGCTCCTCTTCGCCTTGGTGAGCCTTTAAGCCCGACAGTCGGCCTCCTCCCCCACGCACTAGAGTTTCCCTTCCCCCCTTCCTCTCTCTCTCCGCACACGTAGCCTGCACATAGAGTCGCGTGAAACCAGCGCTGAAGCGCGTCGCACGGAGGTGCGCACACACGTCTGGAGTTGCGGCTATGTTTGTATGTGTTTACGTGTGTGGGGGGAGGGGGTATGCGCGTGGATGGCTTTGGAGGACGTGTGCGACTGCTGCGTCTTTAAATGTGTTTTTCTTTTTTTCAACACGCCACCCCTCCCCTCCCCTCCCCCAGTAGCGACGTCTTGACCAGGACGCCGCGTGCAACGGCGCTGAATCGTGCAGCCCCACCCACGCCCGTAGTAGAGGACACGGTGCGGCCGCTCATCTCGTTTGTTTCTTTGTTTTTTGCCTTTTTGCACCACGTCTTATTTGCCTTTTCTCCCCTTTTTGTGCGTTCGTCTCTGCAGTGGGGTGGCACTGCTAGCCTGGCCAAGGAGTGTGTGTGTGTGTGTGTGTGTGACTACGCCGCCACCGCACCTCCCTGTCTCTGTCTGTCACAGAGCTCCTCTGTCGTGCGGTGCGGCTACACGCACCCGTGCGCCCCCTGGTGCACGGCTCCTGCCGTCGTTGCACCTCCACGCGCCCCTTCGTCACGGTGATATCTCTCTTCTGTGTGTTTCCCGTGTTTGTTGTGTTCTCGCTCAGCCGCTGCCATTGCGCTGGGCGCCGTCGCTATGACGTGTCGCAGGCCTCTTCTTGTTTGTTTTTTTGTGTTTGTTTATGCGTGTGCGTGTGTGCGTGTCCTTGTTTGAACGAATAGGGAGAAGGGGGAGGGGGGAGGGGCGGGCGGCACTTATCTATCCTGAACCGACCTCCTGCCCCCTCCCCTGACTCTTGGTTAGAGTCCTCCCCTCGTCGCCCCCCCCCGTCCACACAGAACGACACAGCCTCCCATCTCCCCCTTTTCTAAATCCCCCTGGACCTTCTCGCCCATCTCCTGCCCTCGCCCGTGAACATCCGCTCCCTTTCACTGTCACGTCTCTTGCGTCGCTTGTGATGCGTTTTGTTTGTTGGTTGATATCGTTTTTTTTTTTTTTGGTTTGTTATGTCCCACCCCACCCCGCCGGTGTAGGGCTCGTCGTGCGCTCAAGCCCCGCCCCTCCCCTCCGCCCGCAGCCGGTCTTCGTTTCTTTCTCTCTAGCCTTTGCCTTGAACCCCCTTTTCCCCGACGTGGGTGACGGCTGCAGACTGCACGTGCCGCACTCTTGGCCCCTCCGTCAAGTTCCTCCTTCCTTCCGTGTGTGTGTGTGTGTGTGTGTGTGTGCTCCGTACGCACGCGCGCACACACGCCCACACGCACGCTGCCAGTTGACGCCAGCTCGGCTATTCCCTCATGTGTCTTTTGTTCCTTCCTTTTTTGTTTTCTCTTTCACGTCGAGTATGCCCCCCCCCCGCCTCACCCACCCACGACCCACTCACCACCACAGGCGCCACACCTTCGCTTTCTTCTTGTGTTTCTCTTCCCCCCCACCGCCCGCCTTTCCCTCCTTCCCCCTCTCACCCGTGTCCCGGCAACCGCGGTCAAGTCATCTCCGGCGTGAGTCGAGGTAGAGGCGGTGTGTGCGTCGTGGGTCGTAGTACGTGTGTGTCTGTGTGTAGTGTTGTGTGCGCGTGCGTGACCCAGCGAGGACGAGGACCGGCGCGTGCTTATGCATATATGTGGGAGCGACTGTGCCCACTTTCGCCTACTGCCCTCTATCCCTCTTATGCACTGATGTGAGGGGCGCGGGTGACCGCAGTACGGCGCAGACACACACACGCGCACCCCGCCATCCTCTCTTAGCTCTTACAGCCGGAACCCCGTCAGCGTCAACGCTTGAGTTCGCACAAAGACACGCAAAGACACACGCACGCACGCACGCACACGTCGTTCGTACTCCATTCGCCGCCACGCCACGGCCCACACACGCACACAATACTGGCGGCTGTGGAGTCAACGCATGGTGGTGCGACGAAGACTGGAGGGGCACCTTCCTTAAATGCTCACGCGCTCTTCCGTCTCTGCAACCCTTGCGCGACGCCTTCACGCGCACCCATCCATCGGCGTGATTGATTGCACGCCCTCCCCGTTGTGTCTATCACGGCCCTCCCCCCCCCTCCCCTCCCCGGCCAACCCCCACAACCTCTTTCCTCCACCAACGTTGCTCCCCTAATCACACACACACGCACATTGACGCATCTGCACAAGTCGCGCTGTGAGTACACAAGAGCTCAGTTCAGCCCACCCACTGCACGCGTGAAGAAGCGACTCTGTGCCAACCTCTTTCCTTTCTTTTCTTTCCGTCTCTTTCTCCCTTACTTCCGCATCCGCTACGCATACCCCCCCCCCCAAACTCGTGTCCGCACACCCACCCACTCCTCCCCCCCCTCCCCTCCGCTGGTGCCTTCTTCTCCTGGTCCAGCGCAATGGCCGCAACCACCGCCTTCGCCGGGTACGCGTACTACAGCACGGGTGGCGAGGGCTTCGTGTACACCCTCATCGCGCAGAACTCGACCGCGCCGACGGCGAACTCGCTCAATGCCTCCGCCATCGTCGTCGTGAACGGCAGCGCGAGGGCGGTCAACTTTTTCCCATTCCTCTTCCTGATCACCAGCGGCGCGCTCATGATTGGGCTGCTGATCACCGTGATGGCGACCTTCTGCTGCCGCCACTCCGTGTCCAAGCTGGAGGAAACGTACTGGCGGCTCCAGTACGCCTACGCGCAGGTGAACGACGACCTCGTCCGCGAGATGCAGCAGCGTGCCTCGGCCCCCTCGGCGAACGCCTCGATGCGTCAGCCGAAGCGCAGCATGCACGGCGGGGGCGCGGGCGGCGCACGGACCAACAACAGTTCATTCTGCGCGCCGCAGCCGCCGCCGATGCAGCGCCACAGCAGCACCATGTCCAACCGCCAGGGCCCGCCACCGCAGCA
This sequence comes from Zelonia costaricensis, assembly GCA_030849075.1. Lineage (NCBI taxonomy): Eukaryota > Euglenozoa > Kinetoplastea > Trypanosomatida > Trypanosomatidae > Zelonia > Zelonia costaricensis. The sequence goes on along the minus strand of JASAOO010003167.1, from coordinate 22,091 downwards.
GCAGCAGCAGCAGCCGGTGATGATGATGGTGATGCCCGCCCCCACCCCTGCGCCGCAGCAGCAGCTCTTCTCGCCCCCACCCGTCGCGTCGCCGTACGGCACGAACGTCGAGGTCAACCCAAGCTACCCACAGCAGCAGCTCTTCTCGCCCCCACCCGTCGCGTCGCCGTACGGCACGAACGTCGAGGTCAACCCAAGCTACCCTCAGCAGCAGCAGCAGATGGCGCAGCCGAACGCCAACAACGCCTTCAGCTACGCGTACGACTACACCTACGGTCAGGTGAGCGCGCCGCAGCAGCCCGCCTCCACCTTTGCACCGTCCCGCGCCCCATCCCGCGCGCCGTCTCGCGCCCCGTCCACCACGCCCTCGGTGCACGCCTCGTCCGCCGTCGCCGCCGTATCGCCGCAGCAGCAGAACCGTGTTTCCAGCCGCACCTTCCCGCCGCAGCAGCCGCAGCAGTCGCAGCTGCTGCAGCAGCCAGAGACGTCGCCGCAAGCCAGCTCCCCACCGGCACCGTCCGTGTCGCCAGAGCAGCCGCTGCGCCGGCGGGAGTCGAAGGTGCGCTTTGTGGGTGCGTAGAGGGACGGTGTGCGAGGAGGTAGCGCGGGCGGAAGGGGCTGGGGAGCTGCGTATGACGATGCGTGGACGCTGCGCCCGCCTCCCTCCCTGGCGCTGCCGTCCAGCTCGCGTGATTTTCTCGCTCCGCCCCTCTGCGTCGCTGAGGGTGTGCGTTTGACGAGGCGTCGGTCTTGCGATTCTCCCGTCTTTTTGGTGGTCTCTTCTCTGTTGTTGGGCGCATGTGCACTGCCGTGAAGGTGCCGGTGTTGTGGTTGCCCCACTCCTTCTTTGCTTTTCTCTCTTGCTTGTTTTGTGGTCCTTGGCGAGGCCGATGTTGGTGAAACACCCCCAACCCCACACCTCTCTCGGGTCTGTGTGTGTGTGTGTGTGTGCATGTGTATGTGTCTGCATCTGCCTTCAAGTATTAGAGACGGTTGCTTCTCGCTTCTTTTTCCTTTCTCTCTTGCTTGCGCCCTTTTCGCGCGCCTTGTTCTTTTCTGTGCGTGAGCTGCTTGTGTATGTCTGTGTGTGTGTGGGGGGGGGTGCGGCAACCTTGGCGGGAGCAGGTGGTGGAGGGTGGGGCACTGGAAGCCACCGGTGCGTGCATGTGTGTGTGTGTGTGTTGAGGGGTGACTTCATCCGACCTCTTCGTCCCTTACGCACAGACACACGCACACGCGCCATCAGCCCCCACCCCCATCCCTCGTCTTGGCGTCCCGCTCCTCCTCCTTCTGCTTCCTACGTGTCTTCCTGTTTCGTGCCGGGAAACCGGAGTGCGCTGCCCGCCTCCTCCCATCCCAGCACACTCCTACGGCTCTTCTTCCGTGTACAGCTGCCCCCCCCCCCTCCCTCACTTGTAGTTTTTTTCCTTTCCAGTGCTTGTCCATCCCGGAGTAGCGTCTCCCTCCCCTCCCCTCCTTCCCTCCGGTACACACAAGCACACATCGTCTCTTCGCCGCTCCTTGGAGAAAGGCCGTCGTGTCCTTCCTGCTGTGTGTGTATGTGTGTGTGAAGGGGGAGGGGGGGGCGTCTGCTGAAGTCCACAGAAGCCCCCCAGTGCAGGCCTTCCACCCCCCCCCACACCACCACCACCACCCGCCACTCTTCTCTTGTTGTCCCCAGCAGAGTGAACGGGTTGTCACGCATCTGAACACGTGGAGGAGGCGAGGCGGGGAGCCGGTCAGGAGGTGACGGTGAGCCACGTGCGGAGTGTCGCAGTGGTGTGTATGACAAGTACGCATACCACCCCACCCCCCACTTCCTTCTCGTGCACCCCCCCCCCGCACGCGGAACCGTCCGTCTCCGGCCTTCACACCCACCCCCACCCCCCTCCCCGTACGCCACCGCCACACGTCTCTTGGCTTCTTTCTACGTTGGCTGCTTTCAAGCTCTGCTCGGCGCCGACTCGACGTGCACCTCCCTTCGTCTCTTTCCTTCTTCTTGCCCACTGCGTCGCCGACGCAGTGGGGGCGTGTGCAAAGCACTCTTTCCAGATGACGGACGTCTGTGTGTGTGTGTGTGTGTGTGTGTGTGCGTGTGTGTGTGTGTGTGTGTGTGTGTGGATGCTGGTGCTCCCCGCGGCTCACCTGTGTGTGTGTTTTACGTCGGCATGTGTGTGGGTGCGTTTGTTTTCAGCTGTCGTCGTGTCTCTCGCATGACTCGTGTGTGTGTGTGTGTGTGTGTGTGTGTGTGTGTGTGTGTGTGTGTGACGTGGCAGATTGTTGTGTGGGTGTTGGTCTTGGTGTGTGTGTGTGTGTGTGTGTGTGTGTACGCGTGCACGTGCTGTTCCACGCGCTCTCTTCATCTTCTTTTTTCTTCCCCTTTCCCACCCACCCTTATCCATTGTGCCTGTCCCAGCATCTATGTGAGTGCTGCTCTGGCGGGGCCTGCACGGCTGCCCCACGGATCGCGGCAAACCGGCCCGCAGCGACGGCAGAGGTCCAGACACGCTAACACAAACCCACACACCTGCATGGACGCAGCGAGGCAGCGGAGGACAGACGCGGCACCAGGCATCTCTGTCCGAGCAGCGAGGGGAGGCCACTGTGCGCGGTCGCCGACCGTGGACGACACGGGAAAACAAGGGCGGGATGCGGCACACATTTTGGGGGGTGCTTGACACGATGCGCCTGCGCGTTGCGGCGATGCGTACGTGTGTCCCTCGCCCTTCCTGGTTCTATCCATCTTCTCCCACTTCCCGCGAGGCGCCCACACCCCACCCTCAATCCAGCTGACGCTCCGGCTGGGTGAAGGGTGGGTGAGTGGCGCAGGGACGACACGGAAAGTGGATCGTCGCTCGTGGAGTGCGGGCACTCAGGCTCATCAAGCCGCGTATAGGCCGTCTGCAGCGACGCGTGGGGAGGGTGCATCATCACCGCCCCTATGGCGACTGCGGTCATGATCGCCACCACCGCTCCCCCTTCCCCCACCTCCTTCCTCCTCCCTCGGCTCCATCCCCCTCCCCCTCTTCCCATTGTACACACGCACCCACCCCACCTCCACACACACACACACACATACGCGCGGCCAGGTCTTCTTCTCCACCCTTCCCTGAAGCAGCAAGCCACCTTCTCCCTCTCCCACCCCACCCCTCCCTATTCCCTTCCGTCCGCTCCAACGCAGTGTCCTTCTAAGCTAAGCACATCGCTGCGGAGATCATCACCCAACACACATTCGCACCCTCGAGACACGCACACGCCCACGCACACACACACACGTACACCGCCAAACTCTTGCCTCAAGCATCAGCGCCGCGCATCATGGCCACCAATATGAACTACGCCACGGCCGAGTTGCTGCAGCAGCAGGTGCAGACGCAGGCCGCCGCCCCTGCCGCGCAGGAGGTGTACGTGGAGCTGCTCCCGCTGACGTACAGCGGGGCCGTGCCGGCCCCAGCCCCGGCGTGCACGGACCCGACGCCGGACGAGCAGCACCGCCTCGCCATCGCCCAGCGGCACGAGGCGCTGCGGCAGAAGGAGGAGGCCCGCCAGCATTCCCTCACGCAGCACGAGGCGGAGGCCCGCACCCGCACCGCCGCTGCCGTGGAGGGCAACGGGTCCCTGACGCAGCAGCTCACCGCGAGCGCAAGTGGAATGTTCGCCAGCCTCAAGACCGCCGTCTCGCAGGCGGCCATGTCGATCGAGAAGGGCGCCACAGACGTGTCGGCACGCACGGAGGCGCAGGTGCGCCAGCTCGAGTACCAGCACAACTGCGATCGCTTCCGTCTGCGTTTCCCCGAGCTGGCGGAGCAGGGCGAGGTACTGCTTGCCGACTACGGCTGCGCCGCGATGCACGGCGGGCTGCAGGTCAGCGGGCACATCCAGATCACACGCCACCACCTCTGCTTCTTCGCGGAGACCTCCTCCAGCATCGCCAAGGCGACCGAGGCCGTCATGGGCGTCTTCGCAGCGGCGCGGCAGGCGGCGAGCGCGAACGCGACGAGTGGCGCGGAGCCCCAGCAGCACCTCGTGGGCATCAAGCAGGTGATTCCCCTCACCTCGATTGCGTCGATCCAGCCCTCCGTCGCGCTGGAGACGGTCGGTGGGCAGGCACCCTTCTTCCTGCCACTGCCCGCCCCCACCGTGCGGGCGACGGCGCTGCAGGTGTACGTGACGTCGGACAAAAAGCTCTTCCAGTTCCTCAACTTCGAGTCACTGCTGGCGCGCGCGTCGGGGGCGCTGACGGACACCGTGAAGGGCACCTCGCTGGACCGCGCGTACAACTACCTGGACCACGCCTGGCGCGACGCCGCGACGGTGCCGCTGAACGGCGTGGAGTACGCGTACGGCGCCAACACGACGACGCAGTGAAAGAGAGCCACGGCCCGGCCCGTCCCCGTCCCCCTCCCCTGCACGCGTGTGGGCAGCGACAACGGCAGGTGGTGTGGGGGTGAGAAGAGGGCAGGACAGGGATAGCCACGAGCGAGTCCTGCACTGCAGCTCGATCATACTCTTCTGCCTCCACGCGGAGCTCCCCCCCCCCCCGTTCGTTCGTCTGGCATCGTGCTTTTCGGTACAGGTGTGCGCACCTAGCATGCCTGCGTGCAGGTTGCGGCAGCGCTCCCTCTTTTCACTCTAGCCCCTAGCTCAGACTGTGTGTGTAGGTGCGTGTGTGTGCGTGTGCGTGTAGGTGTGTGTGTGTGTGTGTGTGTGTGTCGGCACACGTTCTCTTCTCGCTGTGTCTCCTGCCGCCTCTCTCGACCCACGCATCCCCACCCCCCCCGTCCCCTCTCACGCCGCTCTTTTCTTCGCTGTGTTCTGCCTTTGCCACGCGTGCTGTGTTGAAGGGAGCGAAGAGGGTCCTTCGCGCGCCCGCTGTCGTGCCCACCATTTGCGTTTTGTGTTGTGTTCTCAGCCCGTCCCGGGATGTCTCTTGGGCGCCCGCAGCCTCTGGACCAGCCACCCATCCCCTTCCCCCCCCCCGTCCGTCCGCGCGTGCTCCTTCCTCACCCTACCGCCTTCTCTGCACCCTCCCCCACACCCACACCCTCCCCGCGCGCGGCCTGCCTCTCTCCCTCGATATACCCCATATTCTCCTGTTCCTGCGGGCTCGGCACACCTATGCCAAGACAAAGACGCACATGCACACACACACACACACACACACACACACATGGAGAGACGCGCGCACACGCGCGACATCGTACGCGGGTCGGTGAAGGCAGCGCTTCTTCTTCTTCTTTCCTCTTTTTCCTCTGTGCGTGGGGGGTAGGTGGCTTCGATTGGAATTTGTTGTCGTCTTCTTGGCCCCCACCCCCACCCCCCCTCCTCCGCCCCGTCTCCCCCTTTAGTCCTTCCTTTCTCGTCCACCTCCCATTGGGCGCCCTCTTGCCTCCTCATATCTACGTGTGTGTGGAAGGGAAGAAGTGCTGCGTGTGTATGTGCGTCTGTGTATGTGTCTGTCTGCCCTCAGCTCCTGTCCTGACGCGCTGCCTCGCTCTCTCTTCACCCCTCCCGCTGCCCATCGCACGCGTCTACACACACACACGCTCGCATCGATGCGCCTTACGACACGCAAAGAACAAAAGGAACAAAACAACCACGAAGCAACACGCACCACTCCGAACTCCTCACCCCTAACAGTCCACCCACCCCCGTCGTGGACGGCAGTGGAGGGGGAGAGAGAGGGGCGGGGTGGCGGCTCCTCCTTCCCCCCCCCTTCCCTCTCGCATACTTCTGGTTATCGCCCCCATCACGCGCACCCTCGAGCCTTCTCCCCGTCGCCCCTCTGCCAGCTGGGTGACGCAAGGGAAGGAAGGAGCGGGTGGCGGGCACAGGAGAGGATGCGCGCCGCCCGCTGAGTGTGTGTGCGTGGGGGGGGGGGGAGGGGAGTTGTCCAAAGTGGAGGGAGCCGCCAGCATGCACGACGCGCGGCGACGCTTCACCCGCCGCCCACGCACGCACGCACGCACCCACACACACACGCCTCTTCTCCGTTCCCCGGAAGCGCGCACCCCCTCTCCATAGAGGGGGAGAGGAGAGCAGGCGGCGATGCACCACTGAACACGCTCCTCCACCCACATACACACATGCACACACCTAAGCGCCCGCACTCACACACACACACACGCACGCAAGCAGGCACACTTAACCCATGGCGTACTTCATGCGCACGGCACTGCACGTACAGCGCTGCCTTCGCGCTGCCGGTGTCGTGGCCGCACACGCGAACTCCTTCGGTGCGCACGTGCCCTGCACCGCCGTCTTCACTGCGCCGCTGCGATGTCCACTGCGGCACACCGGCTTCCTCCCCACTAGCTCCGTGTGGCAGCGCGGGCAGTCACCCCGCAGAGGATCAGAGCGGCGACCTCCGCCCCTCACGACGCCCCAACCTCACGAGCAACGCCGCAAGAGCACGGAGCACCTGCACTACCACCGCCGGCAGCAGCAGCAGCAGCAGCTGCGCCGCCATCGGCCGTGCCCGCAGAGGGTCGAAGACGGTGACGAGACGAGCGACCGAGAACGCCGCTGCCGCGCTCTGCGGGACGCCGTCGACGCCGCCCTCGCGTTCCGTTGGTGGTGCCACGCCCACCCGCCACCGCGCACGGCCTGCGTGCGGCCACAGCACACACACGCGGCGGCGGCCACACTCGCCGATGTCACCGACGCGTCTGGCGTCGACCACCAGACGATGGAGGTGCCAGCAAAGGAGCGCCAGCTGCTGGAGCACTACGCAGGCCTGCTGCACGCCGTCCGCGCGGCGGCGATGCGAGTCGCCACGTCAGACTACCGGCGCCTGTACGACCGGCACGTGCGCGACCTCCTCGTAGCCGCGACGCCGCAGGAGTGGCGGCCCGTCGTCCCACGGACCGCCGTGTGGTCGGACGCGGTGCACGCCGTGGACGGCAGCACCGCCGGCGAAGACGCCACGACGCAGGCGGAGCGCCGCCTGATAGCGTGGGCCGCGTGTTGGTACGCGGAGGTGCGCCACCGGCACACGCGGCTGCGCGAGGGCACGAGCGATGCGACTCTGGTGGACGATGCGACTCTGGTGGACGATGCGGCGGAAGAGGGCGTGGTGGTCGGTGGCGGTGCTGCCGACGATGAAGGCGATGACGGCGCGCTGCGCGGTCCTGCGGGGGTGGACGCCTCCCTGACGCGGCTGCTCCTGCGGGGTCGCTGGCAGCACGCGATGCGCCTCCTCCGTGACCGCATCGAGTCGGACGGCGACTCGGGGCCGTCGCTGGCGGAGCAGCCGGGCGCTGCGGCAGCACCGCCATCGGACGCGTGCGCGACGGCTACCGTTTCGGGCCTCTTCACTGCCGCTCGACTGCGACGTCGCCGCCGCGTGCCGGTGCAGCCCCGCGCCACCACACGGACTCCTACGCTGCCCCGGCGGCTTGCCACGGCCCCCGTCACGGCCGCGGAGGTGCGCCTGCTCCAGCACCCGCCCTCGCCGGGACTGCGCGTCGGCATCGCAACATCGCCCTTCCACCGCGACACCGCTGCGGCGGCAGAGGTGCAAGCCGCTCGTACCGCGGCCGCGCCGCCGTCTCGTGACGAGGTGCTGCGGCTGCGCCGGCGGCTGTGGGTGCTGCGCCACCTGCCGCGTCACCTGCCACCGTCGCTTGTGCGCTTTCGCGAGGCCGCGCAACGGCAGCGCGGGGGTCGGGGCGCGGTGCCGCAGCCGTACCTGCTGCGGAGTGCCGCGCTGGAGTGGCTGCCGTGGTACCCGCTGTGTGTGCTCGGGCGGGTGCTCGCGCTGACGCTGGAGGGCGCGGCAGACGGCAGCGAGCAGGGCGCGGAAGCGGAGGTGGCGCGGGTGCTGCAGGCAGCGCGCAGCGACCTCGCGGCAGCCCTCTTCGCCACCCGCCCGCCCGAGGACTACGCCGCGCTGCACGACTACACGCACGCCCTCTTCGTCACCCTCGGCAGCGGCATGCTCGATAGCGCCGTCGCGGGCGCGTGCCGGCACGACCAGCAGCAGCATGACAAGCACACAACGGCACTAACGCCACGGCACCGCACGTGCGACGGCGCGGTGGGTGTGCGTGCGGGGCGGCACAGTCTGGCGGCCCAACGCGTATTTGCGCAGACGGCCATGTCGCTCTTCGCGCCTCCACCCGCGGCGACGTACGCGGCGGCGGCGAGCACCGAGAAGGCGGCCACGCCCGTCACCGCCACGGCCGCCACGACCGACAACATCAACACGGAAGCTGGGGCTGCGACGGCGTCCGGCAGCGCGGTGCGTGGCCGGTTCAGGCGCGCCGCGCCGCGGGACGGCGGTAGCGACACGGACATCACCGCCACGTACCCCGTGTCTCGAGACACTTTGGCGTGCCTGTGCGCCGCCGTGCAAGACTGGCGCAACTACCACCTCTCCCTCTACTGCGAGACCCTCAGCCAAATCGCGGATGGGCACGGGCTCGCACTCGCGACGCTGACGGCGACCCTTGCCCACTCCACGCCGTGTGTGGTGCTCGCGCCAGAGAGCGCCGCGGCCGTGCTGACGGCGCTCGTGCTGCAGCAGCTGGCGCAGCCCGCGGCGGACAGCGTTCCCGCAACGATCTTCTTCGCGGTGCCGCACGACAAGGCCCACGGGGTGGCGGCGTACTTCAAGGGGACCTTCGACGCCGCCTTCTTCGCCCTCGTCATGCCGGCTGCCGCGGCGGACGGGCCCTGCGCACCGCCCCGGCCGCACACACCGCAGGCGAGCGAGAGCGCCGAGGGGACGCACCGCACGGTGTGCGACGGTGCGGCCTCCCTCACGCTGAGTCCTGCGGCATGGCACACGAGCGCAACAGCGCGGCTTGCAGGCCGCTCGCTGCGCCGCCTCGATCGCTACCCGACACGCACCACCGACGCCTTCTTCGCTTGCTACGTCCGCGGCGACGACACTGCATTCGCGGGGGCGGCGCCGCCGCTGGCGGTGGACCTGTACGTGCTGAACCTCAACGCTGCTGTGGCGCACTGGCAGCGCAGGCGGGCGGGGTGCGGAGGCGAGTGCAGTGCCGTGCACCATCCTTCCTCAGCTGCATCCTCACTGATTGGTGACGGTGGTGATGTAGGCCTACTCGCCGGTCCGCCGTCGCTCCCGTACGGGCTGCACGCGCTCGTCAAGCCTGCCGGCGTCACCTGCACCCTGCACGCACACTACCCGTGCCTCGTCTACCCGTACCTGACGCTGGTGCTCCCGTGGCGGGCGCCGCCAGCGACGCCGACGACGTCGCCAGCCACAGGAAGCGTGCCGGTGCCCGTGCTGCGTCAGCAGGGGCTCGTGAACCGCATTGACGTGGGCACGAGCGGCGTCGTGCTTGTCGCCCGCACCCCGGCGGCCCTGCACGCCGCGGCGGACGCAACCGTGCGCCAGCATCGCGTGCGCAAGACCTATCGAGCGCTCGTCCAGCGCTGGCCGCCACCGGCGGCGCCCGCGGCGAGCCGCGCGGGAGGTCCGGCCGCAGCGTCGTGCACGGGCGCCTCGCCAACGCCCGCCACAGCGCTCCCGCTCTTCCACACGTCCCCGCATCTCTGCCCCGTCGCGGCGAGTGTCGTGCGGGCCCCGGTGTTCGCGGCTGGTGCCGACGCAGCCTCGCTGCGCAGACGCCAGCTCCGCCACGGACACGCTGGTCAGCTCGCGCTGGAGTCTGCCGCAAGTGACGCAAGCTCGCCGCTGCCACCACCGCAGTCGCCGCCGCAGCCTGGGCAATTCCCCATGGCCCCCCCATCGACGGGCAGCAGCCCCCCCGCGGCGCTGACACACGCGCATGAAGGATACGCGACGACGCACGCGGCGCTGCAGGATGTGCGGCCGGCCGTGACCCGCTACCGCGTGCTGGAGCACTTTGCGTCGGCTGGGGTGTCCTACGTCGAGGTGCAGCTCAGCAGCGGGCGGCGCCACCAGATCCGCCAGCACTTCGCGCTGCTCGGCTTCCCGCTTCTGGGCGATGCCCGGTATCACGCGGGCGTTGTGGCGGGGTTGGCGGGCACGACGTACGGGATGCGGCGCGCCGCCCTGCACGCCCACGCAGTGGACATCCTCGTCGCCGACGACGATGCGTGTTCTGCAGAGGAGGAGGTGGGCGAGCTGGGCCGCGTGGTGGTGCACGCCCCGCTGCCGGCGGATATGCGCCGTGCCCTGCAGCGCCTTCGCGAGGCGGAGCGCACGGTGCGTGCCTCGGCGCCAGCGCCACAGCCACCACCAGAGTCATGAAGCGCCCCCTGCGCCGCGCTCTCTCTCTCTCGACCTCCCTCTCGCGTTTCGCCGCGGCGAGAGACCCGGCAGCGCACACGGGGGGTTGGGGGGAGGGGGAAGAGTGCCGCGACCGACGCGTCTTCTCACAGCGACACGCACACACACACACACACGAGTCGTCATGACTCCGAAAGGGGGAGACAAGGAAAGCGAGCCAGCGCAACGGCGAGCTGAAGCGCGACGGCTGCTTTGGTGGCGGCACGTGCAGATGTGTCGTTGTCTGGTGTCAGCGTGGAGGACGAAATCCGCGTCGCGTTCGTACACGCGCAAGCTCCGCTGTAGGAGTGCTCACACACACACAGACACACATGTAGCGGTGAGGATCGCCACACGTCACCAACCCCTCCCCTTTCCACTTTGCTTGCACTCCCTTCATCCGTTTTTCAAAGGGCACACCGACTCCTACACACACACACACAGACACCGAGGCACGTGCTAGAGGCTGCCCGATCACCATGACGTCGTCCGCGCCGATGCCCGACAAGGCAACGTACTGCCTGGAACAGGCACAAGCGGCCAAGGCGGCCGGCAACAACGCCCTGCAGTCGGGCAACTTGCGTGGCGCGGTCTTCCAGTACAAGCGCGTGTACCTGTACCTCTCCGAGCACCTCCCCGACAGCGTCGTCACTGCAGCCTCCCCCGCCGCTCTGAGCAGCAGCAATAGCAAGGGCACGCCTGCGAGTGGGGACGCGGGCAGCGACGGCCTCGTGCAGCTTCTCACACAGCAGCGACGGCGTGCGCCGGGGGCGGGGTGCGGCTCGCAACCGCCGCCGCAGCAGCAGTCCCCGGCGTCGTCATCATCGTCGGCGGCCGCGTCTGCACAGGCGTCATCGACGTCGCCGCACGCCGCGATGGTGCAGCTCTACGCGACAACGCTGAACAACTTAGCGCTGGCCCACCTCAAGCTCGGGCGGTACCGCGAGGGGGTCAAGTGCGCGTCCGCCGTGTTGGAGGTGCCGGCGCTGCGCGCCGCCCTCGACAACACCAGCGGCAGCGCGCCGCTGCCTGCGTGTGAGACGCCGGCTGGGAAAGCGCTTCAGCGCCGGGCGTCGTGCTACGTGGCGCTGTGCGACTGGGCCGCCGCGGAGGCGGACCTGCAGGCGCTGGCGGAGTTGTCGCGAGCGACGCAGGCGCCATCAGGGAGTGTCGGGGTGCCGGGACATGACGACGCGGTCGTGGTTCAGCTGCGACGGGCTGTAGAGGAGGGGCGGCAGGCCGAGGCGGCGCGGGAAAAGAAGATGATGCAGCGCATGTTCGCCTGATGCCGCTTTTCGCCTCCCACCTCCGTCGTCCTCCTCCCTACAGGCGCAGACGGCGCGAGATGAGCGGTGGAAGCTGCAGCGCGGCGCCCGCACCAGCCAGCACGCCGCCCCCCCCCCTTCCCCCTCCACTCACGCCGTGCGTTTCCGCCCTCCCTCCGGCGTCTCACGTGGGCCCGTGGAGAGAGCCCATAACGAAGCGCAGCGGGGGGAGGGGGAAGGGGAAGGACCGGGGTCGTCACGGCGGGGCCCACGTGCGCCGACTCGGTCGGGGCCAGGCGGAAGCACAGCTGGTCGGTGTGGATGGTAGTGGTAGCCCTGATAGGGCCACGGAAAGGCACGCGCAGCCGCGGCAACCGACCTCGTTGTTTGGTCACCCACTCCACGAAGAGTGCACAAGAGAGACGAACACAACGCGGAAGGGGGTAAAAGGCGCCCTTTACCCCCCCCCTCCCCTCTCCTCCTCCTCCCAGCAGTGCAAGGCTTGGAGCGGGGGAGCCCCACAGCTCCTTCCCCTCTCTCTCTCTCACGCCACTCTATCGCCTGCACTGTCTGTGTTGTGGTGTCAGTACCGCGCGCTGTGCCCGCATGCTGGCGGAGCTGCGTCTCAGGTCCTTCCCTCGCCACTACCACTACCACTACCACTACCACTACCCCCCCCCCCGCTTCTGCCTGCCCATCTACTCGATTCTGTGTCTGTCGCCGTGTGTTGCGACCTCGCTACCACATCGCGAAACACGCACACACACGCAATGACGTGCGCGCCGTAGCAGCGCACAGCGAGTACCCTCTCCCACAAGCATCGGGTCCTCCTCTCCACCTCGTCCTCCTCCTCCACCCCACGTCATTTGGTCGACCCAATGGTGATGCGGGGCACTAGGCGGTGCGCCAACGCCGCGGCGCTGTACGAGTTTGTCGATGGCAATTTCCTTAACAATAAGCGGCCCGCCATTCCCGGTGGGTCGTGGCCGCTGGAGAGTCTGCGCCGCAAGAGCCTCGCCGACCTCCAGCAGATCTGGTTGTCGCTGCTGAAGGAGCGCAACATGCTCAGCACGGTGAAGCAGCACTACCTTAAGCACCAAGAGGAGCTCGGGGCGATGCCTGCGCCGTCGCGGCTGAAGATGATTGAGGTCTCGATGGAGAACCTCAAGAAGGTCGTGAAGGAGCGTGACGCCGAGGCCACGGCGGAGGCGGTGCGCATCTTCAAGGAGCGGCTTGCCAAGGGGATCTACCGCTACCCGCCCGGGCCTCCGCCACCGCCCGGCGCCCACGACCCGACCAGCACCGTGAAGCTGACGCTCAGCAAGCGCGTCGACGAGGCGCGGCTCCGAGAGCTGCTCGGTCGCTACGACGTGTTCGCCGCGCACAAGGGAATCGTGAGGCTGACGCTGCAACTGCCGGCGGAGGTGCTGGCGCAGAAGCGCGACGCCGAGCAGCTCTGGCAGCACTACATGACGGAGAAGCGTGATGTGGAGGAGTACTACAAGTGGCCGGGCAGTCCCGGTCATGCCAGCGCGCCGGCGAGCGTGTACGACTACGCTGTCGTCGAGCTCGCGCCGGGGGTCGTCAGCGGACAGGCACAAGCGCAGCAGCGGATCCCGGAGTTGACGAATGCGGTAGACGCCACCGCGTCATCGCAGCGGGAGTGTGACGGCGAGGCGGCGGTCGCGTCCGCGCCGCACGTCGCGGGGTCTGTGGTCACGGCGGCGCAGGTGCCTGTGCCGGAGCCGCAGACACGTCCGCCGCCACCGCGCAGTCCGCTGGAGCACATCAAGTACCAGCAACGCTCCGCCCTCAGCAAAGCCATCATCCAGCTGGGCAACTTCCCGAACATCACGAGCCCGCCGCCGCGCTACGCCGCCGCATCGGCGGTGCCGCGGCCGGTGCATCCTGACGAGATTGAGGGACCGTGGGAAGTTCTCGTGACGTACGACGCAAAGGACGGGTTTGCGTACGCGCAGTCGCTCGGGCTCACGGCGGTGGATGGCGCGGCGGTGCTCGCGGTCGAGGAGGTGGAGCAGCCCGCGCAGCCGTACGCGGCGGTCGACCCGGTTTATCAGGAGGCGGTGCGGCGCGAGATGGCGCAGGAGGAGACGCTGATGCAGTGGCCGAACGTGCCCACGTGGAAGTACGAGTACGACCTGTACACGCGCAAGCACATCGCGGAGGTGGTGCAGTTCAACTACTCGAATGTGGTGGACTACGTGGACCGCGAAGTGTTGCTGACGGGCCGGTCGGTGTGGGAGTCGCCCATTGACATCGATCCGACGTGCGGTGGCATGAAGTCGGTGCCGGCGCACGCCGAGAAGCCGAAGCGGTACATGACCGCTGACCTTCGCGCGGTGGGTGTTACGGACATCTAGCGTAGCTGCAACGCAGAAGCAGACCCGCGCACGTGGTCCTAAGACATGACACACACACACACACACTCTCACGAACTCAGCGACGACCGCAGAAGAGAAGAAGGGGGAGGGATTTCCCCTCCCCAAAAAAAAAGGAAAACGGTGCACACCGAAGGCGGTGGTGCGCATCGATGTTTGCCCAGCACGCACGCCGAACACGTCTGTGTGCGGAGAGAGGTGCGCAGCGAGGACGCGGGAGGGGGCACCTATGGCCAAGCGACACCGCGTTGTCATCCCACCCCATCCCACCCCACCCCACCTGCCATGCAATGTAGTGGACTTGCCGGAAGCGTCGGGGGGAGGGAAGTGAGTGCCGCTGAGCGGTGCGGCGCTGCGTCGTGCACGGGAGACTTTGCAGGGACAGACCTTCACGAATACGTAAAGGCAGGGAGAAGAGGTGAGGGGGGGGCGAGGGGCTCCGTGCGCGTGCCTCCTTCGAGCTGAAGGTCCCGCCCTCCCCTCCCCGCCACATCCCACCCCCACACGCCTCACACCCTTGCTTCCACCGAATCCAACACGCTGCCCCTCCCCCCCCCACTCCCCCTCTCCCTTCCTCTGTGACACCCGCGTCCATGTTGCATCTCATGAAAGTGGTGCGTGTCCTCCACTCCGTACGAGCAACCCACAAATCACACCCACACACGCACGCGCGCCCCCCTTCGAACTCTTGCAGCAGCGCCGTGCGCGATGAACGACGACGACACGAGCGTGCCGCAGGGCAGCGGGTACGCGGGCCGTCGTCGCAGCATCTCCATCGTCCTCGCCGGGGACCGCAGCGGCGGCAGCGGCACCCCCAGCTCGACGCTGGCGATCCCCGACAACGCGGCGGCGATGCACCACGGCAACCGCATTCTCACTGCCCCATCCGGGTACGCCAACAGCAGCGCCGGCCACACACCCGCCTCTGTCCCCACCGCTGCCGCAGGAACCGCAAGCAACTTCCCGTATTCGCCCACGATGGTGCTCGCGAACAGCAACAGCAGCGGCAACAACGCGGGCGGTGGTGGTGGCTCGGAGGACGGGGCAGGGGGCTCCCTCTCGACGCACCACCACCGCGGAGGCGGAGGCGCTGGCAGGAACAGCACCAGCGGCAACACACCCGCCGCCGCGGCCCCGCCGCCGGCCTCGATGGGCACGCCGTCCTTCGTGACGTCTGGCGTGTCGCCCACACCGAGCGCACACCCCAGCCCTCTCCCGGAGCGGTCGTCGCTGCTCCTCAGCACGTCCAACCGCCTCTCCAACGCGAGCGGCGGCGCGGCCTCGGGCACGGCGGCAGCATCAACCTCCTCCCCGATCACGGCTGCCGCCGCCGCCGCAGCAGCAGCAGGCGCTGGCGCTGGCGGTGCGGCTGCAGTGCCGGGCGCTGGCAGCGCCGCCAACACGGCCGGCGGCAACGCGGGTGGTCAGGGCCCCTCCCTCAACCCGTGGCGCCGCCCCTTCTCGCCGTCGGTGCCCGCCAACCCCAACGCCACCGGCACTACCGCTGCCGGTGGCGGTGGTGGCCTGGCGACGGCGGCACCGGGCAGCCTGACGAGCGGCAGCGGCCCGCTGGGTCAGTCCTCGCGCCTCCGCCCCTCCAGCCTGATGTACCGTCGCGCGTCAAACCTGGTGTGGGCTGGCAGCACCACCACCGGCGGCGGCGGCAGCGGGGTCACCCCGGCTGGCGGGGCCGGGAGCGGCAGTGCCGTCGGCGGTCCAGGGCGGGTCGGGGGCGGCGGCGGTGGGGCGAGCGGGAGCGTCGTGACGTCTGCGGCCGCGGCCGCTGCGGCCACTGCAAGTGTGTACACGGTGCACCTCCCCGGCGACGACGGCGGGGTCGAGATGGCGGCGGCGCAGCCGCTCCTGTGCGGTGCCCTGCGTATGCGCGAGACGTACAAAGCGGTGGACAAGGGGGCGGCGGAGAGCGGGGCGGGTGTTGCAGCCGGTGGTGGCGGCGACGGAACCTTGACGAGCATCGGTATCGCCGGCGGGGGCGGGGCTGGCGGCTTCGGGGGCGACGCGTTCCGCAGCCTCGCTGCCTCGTCGCAGTCGACGCCGCAGCACCCGCCGCCGTCCGCGCTGTCCATGGCCGGCCCCATCACGCTGCAGCAGGTGGACGGCGTCTTCCTCTTCTCCGACGAGCGCACCCCGATCGCGTCGTGGCAGCAGTTCTGCGCGGATGTCCTGGCGCTGGCCGCGTGTGTGCAGCACCCGTCGTGCAACGAGGCCAGCAGCTACCGGCTGCAGGTGCTCGAAGAGAAGTACCAGCTGCACCGCCTGCACAACGCAGACGTGGAGGAGAACGGGGACCGCTACCGCCGCGGCGGTGGCCTCTTTGCGAATGCGTGCCGCGTGGACAACTGCGTCGGCGCCGCCACAGTGATGAACGCGCAGTGGTTGGTGGAGTACATGCAGCGCACCATTGACGAGCACGGCGACGACATCGTCGGCACCGCGGAGACGGCAACGCCGCGTGAGAGTGTCGTCGCGACGAACAGCGGAGCCGGCGGCTCTGCTGCCGCGGCAGCGGCGGCGGCAGCGGCGGCGGCGGCCGGTGGTGGTGGTGGTGGTGGTGGCGGTGGCGAGCCGCAGACGCTGGAGCGGGTGTGCGAGCTCTTGGACTTCCCTGAGCCGTACCAGCTCACGGTGGAGGGGCTCGGCCTGCAGCCCTCCGTCAACCGCGCGCTGCCCTACTACGACGCGCTCGACCCGACGCTGAACGGTGGTGGGCGGCAGAGCGCCGCGCTGCTGCGCGTGTTCCTCAGCCTCAGCAACGGTCCGCAGCAGCAGCGCGGCGCCTACCTCGCCGGCGCCGTCCAGCCGTGCCTGACGCGGAACGAGGTGCGCACGAGCGGGGCGCAGGCGACCGAGATGACGCTGGAGATCAGCGGCGTCGTGGCGCAGGAGTGGGAGTCCACGGCAGCGTGGGTGCGCACCCACGAGCTGGACACGTTCCGCTGCAACCAGTTTCAGATGGCGTTCCCGGTGACGAAGTGGTGCAGCCGCGGCGGCGATCTTGCAGGCCGCGGCACCGGCGTCGGCGGCAGCGGCAGCGGCGTGGGCGGCGGTGCCAACAGTTTGGGTGGCGGTGGTAGCGTGGGGGGTGTGGGGGGTGGTGGTGCTGGCATGGGCCCAGGTGGTCCGGGCACCGACCAGCTGGGCTTTCCCCTCTTCGGTGTGGGCCTCACCGGGGACGTCTTGGGTAGGGCGAGCGGTGACGGCCGCGGCCGGGACACCCGCTCCCTCACCGGCGCTGACGGGCGTGGCGGGATGGGTGGCCGCGGCCCGGTCGACTCCATCACCGGCTCCCGCCTCGCCGCCGGCGCGACATCGCGCGCGCTGCCGCCCGGGGCGAACCCGGAGGAGCTGCTGAGCTACGACAACTACCAGCAGCTGCTCGACCACCTATTCCTGCCACTCTTCATGGCCACCCTCGCCCCCGAGGACCCCAAGTACGTCGACCTCGCCACGCTGCTGCAGCGCACCGGCGCGATCCTGCTCACGGGCAACGAGAACGCGGACGTCGTGGGGAACACGACGGCGGGGAGTGGTGGTGGGGTGGGTGGCGGGCGCGGCGTCAGTGCGGGGGCGGGTGGGGCCGACGGCGGTGGTGGGGCTGCTGCTGGCGACGCCATAAGTGGGCAGCGCCGCCGCCGCCCGGCGGACACGCCGTACACGGAGTCGGTCTCCCTCACCTTTCTGTGTTACTACATCTGGGCCAACCTCTGCTCCCTGAACGCGCTGCGCCGCCGGCGCGGACTGAACGTACTGCAGCTCCGCGTTGTGGCGTCGAGCGCGACGGTGCCGAACGCGTCCTCGCCGCACGACGCGAGCCTGCTGCTGCTGTCATACCTCATCGCGGACGTTGTTGTGGACGGCGTCGCGCTGGACCGGCAGCCGGTGCTGCAGTACCTCTTTGGGCTTCACCAGATTGGTGTCGCGATGTGCCCCATCGAGCGAGGCAGCCTCGGCGCGACGAGCCTGCACGAGCACCCCGTTGCGCGGCTGCTGTGGCGCGGTCTGTGCGTTTCCCTCTGCACGCGCAGCCCCTTGTACTACCACACGTCGCAGGAGGCACTCCTGGAGGAGTACACGTCGGCCGCCAAGGAGCACCGCCTCTCCCCGACGGATGTGAGTGAGATGGCGCTGCACTCGGTGTGCATGTCCTCGTTCGAGAGCGAGGTCAAGGCGTCGTGGATCGGGGCCGCGCTGGTGCGCGACGGGTGGCGCGCCAACGCGGTGGAGCTGACCAGCGTGCCCACGGCCCGCCTGCAGCTCCGCTTCGAGTCATGGACGGCGGAGCGGCGGCTGCTGCTGCTTATGCAGAGCGACGCGTCGGCAGCCGCGGCGGCCGCGGCGCAAGTGGTGGGCGGCGGCGGCAGCGGCGGCAGTGCGGCGCACGCCGGGGCGGGAAATGTGGCGGAGTCGACAGATGACGGCAGCGGGCGGACGCGGCTGGACGCTCTGGGCGCGACCATCACCAGCACGAGCAGCGCGTCAGGCCAGACCCCACCGAGCCGCTACCCCTCCGCCGTGCCGCTCACGCGGCGGCCCGGCAGCGCGTCGCCGCACCCGTCGCACACTGCCTCGATGGCGTTCACGTCAGGTGCGGGGGCGGCCGCGGGTGGGGGCAGCGGGAGTCTCTCCGCGGTGCACGCGCAGGCGCCGTACGCCGTGATCGACCCCGCCGTTGACTTCCCGCGCACGACGCTGGTGGGTCCGTTTGACCGTGACATCCAGAACGCGCAGCTCGTCCAGGCCCTGCACCGCGCGCTCGACCTGCGGCAGCAGTACAGCGCCTTGCCCCTGCCCGCGCAGCCCCCGGTCGCCGCCGCCGGCGCGGACGACGTTGGCAACGTGAGCGACGAGGTGCGCGCCGGCTGGCTGGCCGCCCTGACCCACGACCCGCAGGCGGTGCTGCCCCAACCGACGCAGTCCATGAGCTGGGCCTTCAAGAGGGCGTTGCCGCCGAGCCCGTCGGCCTCGCCGCATGACAAGGCACTGGGGGTGCGCGGCGGCGGTGGTGGTGCAGCCGCCGGGGCCCGCTTCTACCTTCACTTCGATGAGGACGAGTGGAAGTACAAGACGGTGGAAGGGGTCATTGTGCCGCACGAGGTGCACCAGATCCCGCGGCTGCCGCAGGACATGTACCACTACATTGACTTCTGCCATCACGTGGAGGAGATACGGCGCCTTATCGACCACACCCGCGTCCGCGACTTCGCGCTGCGCCGCCTGCAGCTGCTCGAGCACCGCTTCAAGCTGCACGCGGCGGTCAACCACAGCCGCGAGCTCGGCAGCACGGTCGAGCGGGCGTCGCACAACCGCGATTTTTATCAGTCAACGAAGGTGGACAACAACATCCGCATGGAGACGGGCATGACGGCGCGGCAGCTGCTTGCCTTTATCGTCCACAAGGCCACGCACAACGGAGACGACATCGTCTCCCACCCCACCGGCAAGGAGCCGCAGACACTGCGGCAGCTGCTGTCGGAGCTGCACATCTCCGCCGACTCGCTGACGGTGGACGACCTCAACGTGCAGGCCGGCGCGACGTCCAGCGGCGGCGGGGCCCCGCACAACCCCTTTGCCTCGGAGGGGCAGCGGCAGGACGAGCTGCTGACGCTGCTGCTCAAGACTGACAACCAGATGAACGGCCGCTACTTTGCAGAACTGACGAAGCGCACCTTCGAGGAGCTGTCACGCGATCAGCACACCTTCGCGGAGAGCCGGCTGCCTGTCTACGGCGCGAGCGCGGAGGAGTGGGCGCTGCTCTCGCACTGGTTCGACACGCACGGCATGTCGTCGTCGCACAACCAGTGGGTCGTGCAAGTGCCGCGCATCTACAGCTCGCTGCGGAAGGCGGGCCACGTCGCGAGCTTCGCCGAGTACCTCGAGCACATCTTCGAGCCCCTCTGGCGCGTCTCGCTTCACCCCAACCGCGACCCACGCCTCTTCCACTTCGTCAACCACATCGCCGCCTTCGACTGCGTCGAGGACGAGCGGCGGCCTGACATGCCCCTGCACCTCGCGACGCGGGCGCCGCACGAGTGGACGAGTGAGGAGGAGCCGCCGTACAACTACTACCTCTACCACCTCTACGCCAACTTGCGCTCGCTGAACCGCTTCCGCCAGCGCCGCCGCTTCTCCGTCTTCGCTTTCCGCCCGAGCTGCGGGGAGGCGGGCGGGGTCGACCACCTTATTGGAGGCTTCCTGCTAGCGCAGAGCATCAACTACGGCGTCCGCCTCGCCGACAGTGCGCCGCTGCAGTACCTCTTCTACCTTGCCCAGATCGGGGTTACGCTGAGCCCGCTGAGCAACAACACGAAGCTCCAGCTCAACTACCTCCACAACCCCTTCCCCGAGTTCTTCCGACGTGGGCTGCGCGTGTCGCTGGGCACCGACAGCCCGCTGCTGTACCACCACACGCAGGAGCCGCTGCTGGAGGAGTACTCGATCGCGTCGAAGATCTGGAAGCTGAGCCCCAACGACTTGTCCGAGGTGGCGCGCAACAGCGTGCTGCTCTCCAACTTCAGCGTGCGCTTTAAGGAGGAGAAGCTGGGCCCCCTCTACTTCCTTTCCAGCAGCGCCGGCAACGACGTGGCCAAGACGCACCTCTCCAGCGTCCGCGTGGCCTACCGCTTCGAGACGTACCACACCGAGGTGGGCTACCTCGAGTACATCTCCGGCCAGCACTTCCACCGCGCGCTGCTGACGCTGCCCATGGAGGCGCAGTGCAAGCAGCTGTGCGGGCTGGGCGACGAGGTGACGGCCCAGACGGCGGCGGGTGGCGCCGGCGGTGGTGCGGGGCGGAGCAGCAGCAGCGGCGGCGACGGCGGCGTCGGTGGGCGTATGAGCAGCGCCTCGACGGCGGCTCGCGGCCCGCACGCCGGCTCGAAGAGCGGCAGCGCGACGGTGGGCCTCATCGACACGACCCCGAAAGAGGCCGACCTCGCTCTTCTCGAGGCGCAGCGCTCGCGCATGCAGCGGCAGCTCTGGGAGCTCACCGGTGCCGTCGCGGACCTGCACCGCCAGAACCGCATGCTGACGACGAAGCTGGCGGAGGAGAAGGAGCGGGATCAGCAGGCCGCGCAGCTGCGCCGCCAGCGCGTCGGGGACAAGCTCCGCGAGCTGCAGGGGCTCATGACCCAGAAGGAGGTCCGCGCGGCCACCGCGTCGACGATCTCGCTGCCGTCCGGCTCCGTCGTCGGGCAGCGGGAGCACCACCAGCAGCCGATGCAGCTGCAGCCGCAGCCCTCGGACGACACCCCGGGACTTGTGCACACGCAGGCCGGCGGTGGCCGGCGCAGTGTGCCGTCGCCCGCCACGAAGCCGACCAGTCAGCCCTCCGCGTCCTTCTCTCTGCCGCCCTCGCCGCTCTCCTCCGGCTCGCTGCGGGCCGCGATGACGAGTACGCGTGCGCAGCAGGCGACCGCCGCAGCAGCGGCAGCGGCAGGCAACGCCACTTACCCCGGTGCCGCGGCCGGTGGCGGCGCCTCCCCACCACCCCCGTCCGCCACGCCGGCGCGTGGCGCCGCAGACGGCATCTACAGCACCGTGCGGAGTCGGAAGCTGCCGGCTGCCCAGTACGGCGACGCCGTCGCACAGACACAGCGGCTGCTCGCCCACACCGAGTCCCTCTGGCGTGCCTCGTCGCTCTCGACCTCGACGGACGCTGCCGCGACGGCCGGTGGGCCGGCGGAGCTCGGCAGCCACAGCCACAGCAGCAGCAGCAGCCGCGTCGGGGAGGCGGAGCGGGTCTCGTCCAGGGCGAAGCTCCCGCCGCTGGAGGCGGGCGCGCCACAGGGCCGGAAGCGCTGGTCGCCGTCGCCGATGGCAGACGACTGAGCGCGTCAGGGGAAGGGGTGTGCCGCATCGCCGGGGCGGCGGCAAGCCAGGGAGGCCGCGACGACGAGGAGAGCGCCGCACCAGTGCGCTGCCTCCACGCCATGTACCCCCCCCCCTCCCCCGTTTTCCCCATGCATCTCTGTCTCTCTCCCCCCGGCCCTTTTGGGCCCATGTACACTAGCGACAGGTTGTTCTTGTTTGTTGTTGTTCTTTCATAGACCGGCGCATGGGCTCACGTCTTTTTTTTCTTCTTCGTTGTTGGAGGGAGCGGGGGGCCCTCTTCGCATGTTTGTCAGCACACACTCACCCCAGCCGCCATGCGAACACCGCCGTCCCCTCCCTCCACCCCCCTCC